>OX419586.1:1823112-1873676 GCA_948473455.1 Teleiodes luculella | reverse complement strand
CAACTGCATGTGTCCTTTAGAGCGCAGTAGCAGCGGACACGCATGGCGACGGGCTGCGCGCGCGCTACCAGCAGGAGATCGAGCAGCTGCGGGCGCTGTGCGAGAAGGGGCTCATGGCCATGGAGAGCTCGCACCGCCGCATCGTGCGCGAGATGGAGGACAAGCATCGCGCCGAGAGGGAACAACTCAGGTACCAACACATGTCAACTGGCCTACTACTAATAGGCTATTTGACAATGCGAAAAATAAAGTGTTAATTACTGTAATCAGTATGTAATGTAAGTTTAAAAATGGATATTTACTATGGGAAGTTGAAAATAATAATTAATTTATGTAAAAATCCGTAAATAAAAATGTATTTTTTTTGGCGTTTGTCACGTGACTCAAAACGCTCCTGTTTGGTCGGGTATAGGACATATGTCACTACTCACTAGCCAGTAAACATCGTTTTCTACTTAAGCAACTTGTAGTAGTAGTATTGGCTAGTGACGTCACCGATGCCATTGCGACGCCATATTGTCAAAGTAGCGTTTTGGCGCGCTACTTAAATATTGAATTTTTATTTTGATATTTTTCAGGAAATATGTACCAGAATTAAAAAATACAACTATTACTGGGATCCACAAACTCTACTGAATAATAAAAAATATATTTTAAAAACCAGTCAAATAGCCTATTATAAATACTAGACCTAGGTATGAAATGAACTTACTGTTACTTCGGTATTTACTATCCCACTACTGTTTACTAATGCCATTTGTTGAACCATTTTGTAAGGATTTTTTTTTCTTAGTTTGCTACTGGAAAACTTCCCATTATGTTGTTGTTGTTACTATGTTATGTTGTTACTATATTATGTTGTTGTTGTTACTGCTTGTTTGTATTTGTGTATGTGTTAGTTTATGCAATAGCAGCAATCTTATCTTATTGTTTATCTGGCAGCTTAGGTCAGATATTAGAGATAGCTGAAATAACAGTTTTAGCATAGGAATTAAAGTTGAAACAGTTCAAAATATAAACAAAAAAAAAGTTAAAATTATCGAACACTCTCAATACAAATTAAATCCCCGCGAAATTACTCTCACCCCAATAACAAATTTGAAAGGGAAGCCTTCCTTATATTCTGTGGTACAATCGTATAGGTCACGAATTGTCTCTACTCGTTTCTATCTACTAAATCTGAATAGAAAGAACATCAATGTTGCCCAATAAAACCACTTAAAGCCTGACCAAAGAAATAAGAAACCTGCTTTCGGGGCACCACGTGTATATTTTTACGACTATGGCAAGCAACAATATCTCTTTAAAAAATTAGTTCCATTGAAATGCCGCAATACGGCGAGGTTTCTTATATCTTTGGTCAGGCTTTACATGTATACTTTCTATCCTTAATGTGAATTTACTGTACTGTTTTTTCTAGTGAGCAATAAAGTATAATATTGAATGTTGCTGATATTGCAGACTGGACAAGGAGCAAGCTTTAGCGGAGGAGACGCGCGCGACGCTGGCGGCGCTGGACGCGATGCGCAAGGCGCACGAGAGCGAGGTGCGCCGCGAGGTGGACAAGTTCAAGGCGGAGTTCCTGGCCAGGGGCGCGGGCGGGGGGGAACTGGGGCAACTCAGCACCAGGCACCAGTCAGTATCCACTCCACACCTTACCCCCCAGATAAATAAATAACCTCGCCATATTGACTGACGGCCTCGTGGCCTAGTTTGTAGTACGTCTACCTACGTAGCACAAGGTCGCGGGTTCGAATCCCGCCCAGGGCGAACATTCGTGTGATGAGCACTTGTGTTTGGATGTTGTATATTTATATATGTATCTATATCACCTGTCTGACACCCATAGTACAGGCTCTGCCTAGTTTGGGGTCAGATGCCATAACAATATACAAGTGGCGCCCTCAGAGCAGGTTTTTTATTTCTTTGGTCAGGCTTTACATATCTGTATTACAGCTTACCCCCGACCACTGTAAAAGGTGTGGTTCAAGCTATAATCCTCCCCTATGAAACCTTAATGAAATTCAATTTTGACTATGCCTAAAAATGGTATTGAAATAGTAGTAAATAGTATAATTGTAAGAAAAATTAGTATCATTATGATTCTGAAGATATAGCTATAGTTTGGGGAGGATTATAGCTGGATGTTCAAGCTATAATCCTCCCCTCTCGTACAGCCAAACGATGGTGTCTTTCGACTTAGTTTATATCCAAAAAAATAGACACGAAATAGTATTCATTGCTCACTAAAGAAAGAAAATTAGACGCGCTGTAGTTCCGAAGATATAGCTACTGGTTGGGGAGGATTATAGCTTGAGCATTTCAATTTTGCTCATTTCTGCACTTCGCTTTGTTCTTTCATCCCAAAATTGGTATCAAAAATTGGTATTGAAATAGTATCGTCAAACTACATTTGATTTATTACGAAAAACATCGTAAAAGTACTTTAAAAATGCATGTAAAGTTCTACATACAAATTGGTTTTGAGTCCCTATAATGCACAGTACGATAATACACAGCCAGCAAAGCATGGCCGACAATTGAATGCCAAACATGCATTGCGGTTACGGAGTCGTATAGTCCTTGCCGTGTATTATTGGACGGGTTTGATAGACACGGTCCGATATTGTATAGACAATATTTAATGTGGATTTGATTGTAAAATACCATTTTTAGGCATAGTCAAAATTGAATTTCATTAGGGTTTCATAGGGGAGGATTATAGCTTGAACCACACGTAAATGCTACAAACAAACAACAATAGCCGTGCGTGTCCGCTGCTACTGCACTCTGGGAAAACAATGCATTTGTACTAACTATATGTCCCTTACCAAGCTGTCAAAATATATTAAAATATCCTCCTTTATGATAACAGTATACGCACGACAAAATTATGTCTGTCAGGCGTGAAACCTTATGCTAGGGTCTGAAAGGAAATAATAACTTGTGAATTCGCGTGTAGATGGTTCCTTATGTACGAAGTCCTTCATCATCATCCAAAAAAATTCCACAAAAGACCAAATTTCATCTCTACCCCTAAATCTCCTTCCTATTCAACTCCACAAAATCCCTGTCTATATGGGTCGGCCAAGTTCAGCCGCTAACCAGCTAAAGCAGGCTATTCTCTTCCAGGCAAGAGATGGAGGAGATCAAGCGGGAGATCCTGTCCCTCTCGGAGAAGTACTCCGTCAAGTGTGTGGAGTCGGCAGCGCTGGAGGAGCGGCTCGCCACCGCCACGGCGCAGCTGGCGCAGGCACACAACCACATCATGCAACTGGACGCCAGGTAAACAAGCATCTCTCTCTCTCTCTTCAATCGGTCCCTCACCACAGAATACCAAATAGTAGTCCCTACAGAAGCTGCACTAGGTGACATAATTCAAATAAATTGCAACCCTAGCTCCGTTATAATAAAGTGCAATTCAGATCGCACGGCGCTAGGCGAAAAGAAGTAGTTGCTGCATCTCTCTCTCTCGCGTATTGCGCCACTCTACTAACACGTTTAGGGAATGGGGAATCCGCAGTCGGCCCGAGACCGCTCGGCCGGGCGGTAGGTAGTTATAGCGCGCAAGTACATGGAGTGACGGAGGCCTGCTCTCACTGCTGAGGATCGTGACTCCGTTTAATTCCGTCAACCAGTTGTTTCCATCGGTCCCGTTCTGTAGCTTGGTAAACAAGCATAATACTATCATAATTAACAGCCTGTGACAGCTCCCTAGAGCTTCTGCGGCTGTACGAGCTAACGCACATACATGTATTATACTTAGGTATAGACATAATAATTAGCATATCAGCAATTTGTCAATGTTGCAATATTAGGCTATTAGTGGAAACAATAAATCAGTGTACGTTCAGCACTCAACGGGTTCGGTCATTTAGCTCTCTTCGGAGTTACCACCCTTTAGCTAGCATCCCTTTCTTCAGCTTTACTTACTGATTGGGTCCGTCCCAATCATATGGTCTGGTCCTTCGAGCCGGATATGATTGGGACGGACCCAATCAGTAAGTAAAGCTGAAGAAAGGGATGCTAGCTAAAGGGTGGTAACTCCGAAGAGAGCTAAATGACCGAACCCGTTGAGTGCTGAACGTACACTGATTTATTGTTTCCACTAATAGCCTAATATTGCAACATTGACAAATTGCTGATATGCTAATTATTATGTCTATACCTAAGTATAATACATGTATGTGCGTTAGCTCGTACATCTTGCCAACCCAAAAAGGTAGCGAAAGGCAAATACTTAATCAATAAATGCTCAAGTTATAAAAATAAAAGTAAACAATAGGCTAAAATTAAAGATCACACTAAATTATATCTTGTAAATAAACAAGTGGAAACAAGAAAGCTTATAAAAGAATGCTTATAAATTGAATTGTCCGATTGTCCATGTCCAATTTAAACTAAATAACTTTTCACGTTTCACGCTATGTAAGCTAGTTGCCCCCGGTGGGCTCGACAACTTCACTGAAAGAGTCGCAAGGTATAGGGATCGACACTGAACGTGGAGGCTTACGAGGTGCTGTGCCTCTGTTTTCACTGAGAATGCCCATGCTCACTGATTTACGCAATTCACTACACTCGCGAGATACGTGTCGCTCCTCGTAAGAGCGCGCTGCCAGCGCCGCCGCGGCCGTGGCGCGGGCGCGGGCTGCTGCGCTCACCGGGGCCTCCCCCCCGGGAGAAGTCGCTGGCTCCATGCGACGACGGCTCCTCACTCGAAGATACGCTGCTATAGTACCCACTGCCACTAGTATAGCCAGTATGCCATACATGATAGAGTACTGATGGATATCGTGTGTGCTGAGATCGGGAACGGAAGCCGACTGCTGCTTCAGGTTGTTAATCTCCTCCATAACCTGACGATAGGTTTGTTCGTGGTTCTCTGTAGTGAAGTCGTAGCTAGCTCTAGGTGATTTAATGACGCTGTTCAAAATAGATACCTCTGGGGCTTCGAAGGAAGGCTGAATATTTACTTTATGTAAGAAGTTGTTGTGAGAAAGGATGGTGAATGATTCACCTTTAAGGGTGCAACCTTGACCTATATCAAGAAGGCCGGTGCCTGATAAGGTGCTCATAGTAACATCAGCTGGACAAAACATACGTATATTGCATTGATTACAACACGAGTATAGCCAAGAGTTCTGTCGGTGTAACTTGATCCATCTATTTACACACGCTGTATGCTCGTAAGTACAAGGTGATGTTAGTTCATCCGTACTTGTTAAAGTAAGATTACAGATGTTTTGCTGAAGATTTAGCTCATATATAGGTTGGTTCAAGGTACACAATATTTTTTCTTCTGATACATGAAGACAAGCTTGCAGATCGTATTCTGTCAGGAAAATTGCTACATCTTTTCTTAAGTTGAATGCTAGATAAGGGTAGGTAGGTACGACAAGGTTTGATTTTCCATAAATATTTTGTGGGATACTAATAATTTTATCAAGTTCATACATTTCGTTGCTGATTATTGGGACCTTTATTTCAATAATAAGGTATTTTTTATAAACCTTTGCGAATACCTTTAATAGCTTGTATAAATCTCTTATGTTTCCCGTCTCTAAGGGTACTTTAAGATCACCCTGTAGCTGGCCAGATATAAAGTTAACTTGTTCTTCTAATTGCTCGCTAGTCAGCAGGTGAGCATCGATACGGCCGTGGCTGATATCGGTTACTGTGTCTATGAGTGAGGTCTGCATACGCCTTAAGCTTTCGAGAATTATATTAGCTGCTAATGCTGATGACGTAATATAAAGACCCTCGTTGACGTCAGAACGTAATTTGTTTAAATCATCAGAAAGATCTTGAAGATGCTCGTTAATCAGAGAAAATTGTTTATTCATGATTTGCTCATTTCGCTTTATAATATTGTATTCTGCCTCGATTACTACAGTTTGGTTTTTTATTAGATCTTTAAGGTAGTTTTCGTTGTAAGTTATCCTTTCAATGTCTTTAGCATATTTTTGAGCAAAATTGTCATCTAATACGCCAAAAAGATAATTTGCTAAGCTTCCTAATCCATTTACTAGACCTCTTTTCTGTCGTTTAGTGCTAGAGCTCTGTAGAAGTCGGTTATAGTGCTTGATTTCTGTGAGTTCATGTGTTAACTGGTTAGTTATTTGTTGGTATTGAGAGCTAGATTTCATAGTTAAACCATTCAGATGTCTCACGTAAGTCTCCATATCAGCGAGTGCTTGCCAGTAGCCAGTGAGGTTGTAGTACACTACCAGTCTCCACTCATCTCGAATATACTGTAAGTTTGATATTTTGTCGAAATAAAGAGTATTCGAATCGTTTAAAGCTGTAGTGCTGATTTGAGAGACATTCTGCTGTGAAGTTGGACACACGAACATAGAAAAGAATAGAAGAGCCAAAGTAAAGAAGTTTTTGAAAAAAATATTGCGCTTATTTCCACGTGCACCTCGGTTTGAGCTAGCTGGAGGTACAGTTTGTTGGTTATTGTTTGGAGCTGAATTTCCGTCATCGTCTCTTGCTGTTTCAATCGGAAGAAGTACTAGCTTAGTCACAGGTCGTTTGCAGATGTTATTTTCTGTCTTAATAGACACAACCCGAACATATCCGTCACTGCCAGGGTGTAGATCTACGACTCTGCCGAGTGCCCACTTGCCTGGAGGTAGATTATCTTCTTTGATTAGAACGATGTCGTTGATGCACACGTTTTCAGTAGCTGTTCTCCACTTTGATCGTACTTGAAGATGCTGAAGGTAATCAGTTGACCATAGCTTCCAAAACTGTTTGTTCATAGCTTGTATAAGTTGCCAGCGAGTTGGTAGGTTAACATTATCTGGGTCAGTCTGAGGCCTTGAGAGTAAAGAATCTCCTATTAAAAAATGTCCTGGGGTTAGATAGGCGTCTTCAGGATTTTCCGTCAGAGAAAATAAGGGACGGGAATTCAAGCATGCTTCGATTTGCTGAAGCAAAGTAGTAAACTCCTCGTACGTAAGCTTTTGCTCGCCTAGGACTCGCTTGAGATGTCGTTTAAAGCTCTTTACGGCGGCTTCCCACAAACCCCCTGCACTAGGCCGAGCTGGAGCGTTGAATGACCATTCGATATTCATTTCGCTTATTTTGCTGAAGAAATCTTGATTTATAGCATCTAAGATTTGTTTGTACTCGCTGTCCAATGCTCGCTTAGCTCCAATAAAGTTCGTTCCGTTATCGCTATACATACGGCGGGGCGTCCCTCTCCGTGCACAGAAACGGCGAAAAGCTGCTAGAAACGCTGGAGTGCTCAGGTCGGACACCAACTCCAGGTGAACGGCCTTTGTCGCTAGACAGACGAACACTGCCACGTAGCCCTTATGTGTCTTCACTCCCCTGCCTTTGCTCGCTTTAAGATCTACATGCCCCGTAAAATCCACGCCAGTGTGCGTGAATGGGCGGGAAGGCGTAACTCTGGCTCGTGGTAGGTTGGCCATAACTTGGTTTAGTTTTTCAGAGCTGAAACGACGGCATATTATGCATTTTCTTAGCTGGTTTTTTACTGTTCGCAAACCACTCAAAATCCAATATCTCTCTCGTATGAAAGATAAGGTTAGTCGCGGTCCGCCATGTAGAGTAGTAATGTGAGCTTGGTTAATAATTAAATCAGTAAATCGGCTGTGATTGGCCAAGATTATTGGGTGTTTCGCTGAGCTGCTTATAGTGAAATGGTTAAGACGACCACCCACTCTCAGAATCCCATTTTCATCTAAATAGGGACACAGGTTTGCTATTTTGCTGTTTGACGGTACATGACCTTTGACCTTTAAGCTTTCCAAATCACTTTCAAAATCTTTAGCTTGTACATGCTTGATAATAAGTTGATACGCTGTATTTATCTCTATACTTGATAAGAATGTGTCATATTCTGTATGCTTGTGACGTAACGCTGCAGTGAAACGCGACACCCATGCCACTACCTTTGCGATGCGCGTCACGGAGCTGTTGTTATTAATTAATTCATTTATAAATGATACGCTTGGTTGATGTAAGGCAATTTACAATGACCTTTTTCATTTCTAGTGTTGGTGGTTCATACGTTTCGTTCCCGATGTTGCTAGATTCAAAGCTGGCTAACCATTCTGGTCCATTCCACCAAAGTCGTGTAGTTTGCAGCTTAGCTACTGTTAGTCCTCTGGTGGCACAGTCGGCAGCATTATCTTCAGAACGAACGTGATGCCAATTTGATGCTGGTATGATTTCGGTTATTTGCTGAACTCTATTCGACACAAACTGTTTCCAGCGTGATAAGTCACCATGCAGCCAACCTAACACAACAGTTGAATCCGTCCAGGCATATACATTATAATTGTTGCTTATTAAGGTAGCTTTAATAATCTTTATAAGCTGAGCTAAAAGTAAGGCACCGCACAGTTCTAGCCGTGGCAGTGATACTTTCTTTTTCAACGGCGCTAATTTTGTTTTTGCTGCTATGAGTTGCGATGTGCACTCACCTTTATCATCGGATGCTACCAAATACACTGCACAGGCGTAAGCCTTTTCCGACGCATCGCTGTAGCCGTGTAATTGAAATGATTTCTGTGTGTCGCCTAAGTATCTGGGGATATCAAACTTACTCACATTTTGAAGGTCATTTCTTAGCTGAATCCATTCATTTTGAATTTGTTCCGAGACAGGGTCGTCCCAACCTATACAGGTAGACCACGTGCTTTGGAAAAGTAGTTTAGCTCGTATCGTCAGTGGCGATAGCCAGCCTAGCGGATCGAATATCTTTGATATTTCTGAAAGTAGTTGGCGTTTAGTGTTACATAAGACGGCATGCTCTATTTTATTTGTAAACACAAATGAATCGGACGAGGGTGTCCATCTAAATCCGAGTGTTTTACGAGACTCTGAACATTTGAAATCAAAGGGCTTGTCGAGCTGATCTGTGGACAAATCTTTTAAGAGCTCCGGGTTGTTTGCTGACCACTTTCGTAAATTCATACCAGCGCCTCTTAGTATTTGTATTAGTTGATGCTGTAATTCTCTGGTGTCTTCAATTGTATTATGACCGCTAAGTAAATCATCCATATAAAAATGATTTTCCAATGCTGCTGCGGCTAAAGGATACTTGGAGGCGTCGTCCTTGGCTAGCTGACGAAGGGTGCGCATCGCTAGGTATGGCGCGGCTTTCGTTCCATACGTGACTGTTGTCAGCAAGTATTCTTGGAGAGGCTGACGTGGAGACTCCCTCCAGATAATACACTGTAGATGCTGGTCGCTTTCTCTGATCAAAATCTGGCGAAACATTTTTTCTATATCTGCCGTAATTACGTATTTGTATTGTCTCCAGTTTAAAATCAAAGTTGTTAAATCATGCTGTAAGTTTGGGCCACATTCCATGACGTCATTTAGGCTGAGTCCAGTACTTGTTTGAGATGAAGCATTAAATACTACTCGTAAGCTGGAAGTTGTAGACTCAGGCCTTAGTACTCCATGATGAGGCATGTGATATGTCGTATGGTCACCCTGGCCAGCTAGTCGCATATGACCAAGTTGTTTATATTCGTCTATAAACTGTATATAGCTATTAGAATAAGTCGCATTTTTCGTCATTTTACGTTCTAATTGTAAAAACTGTGCTGTGGCTTTTGCTTTAGAGGATCCTAGCTTTTCTTCATAATTCGGCTTCATTGGCAGAGCTACTTCATATCTACCGTCGTCTAAGCGTTTAGTAGTTGCTTCATAATACTCTTCGCAATATTGTTCCTCTTTAGTAAGCTCAGATGCTGTATTAGGCATCTCTTCCATCTCCCAATATTTAGCTATATCATCTAGATTATTAACGACTACGCTACAGTTGAATGTTTTGACGTTTCCTGATAAGATCCAGCCTAATTTCGTTTGCTGAGCTATTGGTGCGTTTTGAGCGCCCTTGACTAAGCCACTCATTATAACGTCCGAGTATACACACGCGTCAAGCAAGATGTCAATAGGTTTAGACACGTTGTATTCTGGATCTGCTAGTTTCATGTGCTGGATGTGAGGCCATGTTCGCTTAGAAAATGACATGTTAGGAAGGTCGCCAATCACTCGAGATATAACACAGGCTTCAGTATTAAAATTAAAGTCGTCGTAGATTGATTTGCATTCCAGAGAAATGAGATGTTTGCTTTGTTTATTAACTACTCCTACACCAGAAACAGAAGCGCTAAACTTTCGGCGGGGTAGTCCTAACAGCTGTGCGGCATTCTCCGATATCAATGTTATCTGAGAGCCTTGGTCGAGTAGTGCTCGTAGTGTGACGTAATTACCGTCGTTCGCTTTTATTTTTAATAAAACTGTCGCTAATAAAACTTCTTCATCATCTGCTGCAACGTAGCTTGCTGTATGTGGTTTGCTGCTGACCGACTTAGATGGCTGTGGTTGTGCTGTTGTTGCTAAGGGCGGTTTTTGCTCCGCAGTAGGCATCGTCGTAGAGTGCAGTGACCCGGCACATGCGTCATGCAATATCGTATGATGTTCGTTATTGCATTCTTTGCACCTTTTATTAGAAATGCATTTATTAATTGAATGTTTAAATAAACAATTTTTACAAAGCTGAAGTTTCGAAACTGTCCTCAATTTCATATCCGGTGCCATGTTAATGAACCTTTGGCATCGGTATAGCTCGTGATCGAAATTACATAGAGGGCACTTACACGTGGCTGTAGATGCTGCTTGAAATCTTGACGAATGCTTATTGCCGTAATAGTTTGGCTTATAGCTTGGCTTCGATTTATACAATGGAGCTGGCTTAGCTGTAGCTGAGTATTCCTTTTCTCTCTTATGAGTTGGTTCGAGAGCCATAAACTTACTTTCGAGGAAAGTCATTAGTTCGTTTAGTGTAGGTAGCTCTCTAGGAGACTTACGTGCTTCCTTGTATGCATTGTAAGTTTCGCTGTCTAATTTTTTCGTTAGCAAATGAACTAATATCGGATCCCAAGAGTTCGTATCTACGCCTAGGTTATGAATAGCGTGAATACATTCAGTAGTGGTGTCATAAAGACGTTTGATCTCGTATGATGTTTGCTTGCTGATGCTGGGCTGATTCAGAAAGGTCTCAATTTGGGTAGTGAATAGTACTTGTGGATTATTATAGCGATGAGTCAATATCTCCCAAGCTATGTCGTAATTTTCGGCAGAGATATTTAAATGCTGAATTAGGCGTTCTGCCTCGCCCTTTACCTTTCCCTTAAGGTGTTGCATTTTTTGGGCCTTAGATAGGAAATTATTATTATGAATCGACTCGCAAAACAAATCATAAAACGTTGGCCAGTAAGTGTATTTTCCCGTAAAGGTAGGTATTTCCAATAAAGGGGTAGCTTGCTGAATGTGAGATGTAGCTGATAGTTTTTGATTTAGCTCTTTTTTGATTTTCTTAAATGATGCTTCCTGTCTAATAAACTCATCTTGGTAAATTTCATCCTGACCTTCCAGAATATTGTCTATTTCAAGATGAAGCTTGTCAATAGTGCTCCATCTGGATTGGATGCTGCGTAACTCATCTTCTAACTCCCACTTCTCGCTAATTTCGCTTACCTTGATGCTTGATATTAGCCGTCTGAAGGCTCGAAAGTTAGTCCTTTGCAGGGACAGAAGCTCGTCAACCTTGTTTGGATCAGTCTGGGCGTTTGTACCTTTACCTGACCCTGAAGGCTTTTCTACTGTGTAAGGCTCATAAGCAGTTATCCTTGAACGAGTGTCCTTGTAATATTTACTCATCCGGTCGTAAATCGACTCTTGAAAGTACCTTTGAGATTTATTTGGCAACGTTTCAAGGGTAATATTATTCTGTTCGAACTCTCCCCAGAGGTTATCTAAAGCGTCTAACCTTAACTTAAGATACTCCGAGGTCTTTCGATGAGCTGAATCCTTGTCAAAGTTAATGCCAATGCGCTGAAGCTCGTTGACGATTTCTCCTTGGCGATCGAAGATTTCTTCGTAGTTCGTCATTGTGGCTAGACAAGCAAGTAAATATGAACGATCTTACTTGTATGCTGCTGCTAGGCAAGTCTCCCGACTCACGAAAAGAAGTGCCGCTACGACTGCTGCTGCTGCTGCTGCTGCTGCTGCTGCTGAGTGAGTCGCCTGACCCACGGATGCTGCTAGACAAGTATCCCGACTCGTCTGTATGGATTGTAGTGATACACCAATTCACACAGTTTTTTGCAGTCACTATGTTCACACTAATAAGTGTTAAAGATATGTAAAAGTTAGCTAAGACCCGATATATCGCTCACTGGGTAAAGACACGTGAAACGATGTCGTCACAGTTCACTGGGTTAACGTACGCAGGAACTTAGAAGTTGTCACTCGCGTAAGGTCCCGCTTGTACGGAAAAGCTCGAAGGACCATATGATTGGGACGGACCCAATCAGTAAGTAAAGCTGAAGAAAGGGATGCTAGCTAAAGGGTGGTAACTCCGAAGAGAGCTAAATGACCGAACCCGTTGAGTGCTGAACGTACACTGATTTATTGTTTCCACTAATAGCCTAATATTGCAACATTGACAAATTGCTGATATGCTAATTATTATGTCTATACCTAAGTATAATACATGTATGTGCGTTAGCTCGTACAGCGGCCAAGTAGCTAGGACCGGCCTACACTTCCATTCTGAAGTTCGCGGGTACGTACCAATGTGTTTCCGATTTTCGAATTCATATTTACGTTTATTCGACGCTTTTACGGTGAAGGAAAACATCGTGGAAACACGTGCACACACCTGCGAAGTAATTCAAAGTTGTGTGTGAAGTGTGAAGTTGACCTACTCGCACTGGGCCAGCGTGGTCGACTAAAGTATTTTCTCTCTGATTACATGGTAGGCTCGAACCCTTGGTGGGGACATAGTATATGAGTTGTGAATGATACCTTGCAAGCATGGGAGAGTTATGAAGTCGCTTAAGATATGACACGACTCGTTTAAACGACAACATCCGTAGATAGTGGCGATCAACGGCTTTTCGTACCTTCCGAAGCAGGGATTTAGTGCCTCGAAATCTTCTTTATCTTTTGAGGTTTAACTTGTAATGTCATAATAACCAACCTAGGGGACGTGTGCGAATGAAGTGGTGTGAGTGTGACGAGTGTTCGACTAACCCCGGTTTGAACCCTTAACTATCTTTCTTAACGTTATTTTCACAGCAAAAATCGCTTATACGGTGAATTTAACCAGCTCAATAGAATTTAGTAAGAATGATAGTATCCTAAAAGGACATACGACGTCTTTCGGCTGATGATGGAAAATATCAAAGTTACCCTTTTTTTTTCTTAATTTCCAGGAACAAGCAACTGCGCGCGCACATAATGTCTGAAGCCAATGAGATGAAGAACAGCGAGGCGTCGTCTCTCGCGCAGCTCATCGAAGAAACCGGACCGGTACGTTCCTAATTCAAATGCAAACTTTTAAACCGCCACAGACAAAGGAACACGCTTGTACAGCCAAATGCTTTATAGTGCTTTATACGTTACAACTTCAATTAGCCAATTAGTCTGCTCACTGCCGCTTGCATGAATACTCGTACTTGCGCACGATAGATCACATTAACAAACATCACATTATTTAATTTTAAATGCCAAGTCTAATTTTAGACTACGATTATTTCAAAAATTTCCACTTGAGTTTTAATTGTGACTGGTTATTGTATTATTCAGAAACAAAAGTGTTTACTCTCCCTTTTTGTCGACATATCTCTCTTGTTTAAAAATGTCTCGGTTCAAATATTTATAAGAGTTCATAGAATCGGAGCTTAAGTATTAAATATTTTATACTTAGATCTCACGCCAAATATCTAGTTCGCTAGGCCTAAGTGTAATTCTTCAGATAACTTTTAACTTGTCACTGAGCTAAATAAACTCCGTATCCGCTTAGCATCGACTCGATTCGAGCCTCTGTATGAGACTGATGATGAAACAACGTCTCACCACACAAATGGATGAGTTGGTAGAGTGATACGGTATCCTAGAGTTACATATAAAGAATACTTGAGTTGAGTCAATGTGAGGCTGGTGTAGGTTAAGTACTGAAATGTTGAAATACCTGAAAAAAACACGCAATTTTTGACAGCTATAAAATGTAGAAATTAGCTCTCTTAATTAGACTATCAAAGCTCAATTCTTGCAAAGCCAATATACTCGTAAATTAGAATTACAACGCGTTCAAAAATAGTATGTAAATAATGAGGGTGCTGCCGACGACCAATCAACATGCAGTGTGGCCATTTTATAAAAAGATTATTCTTTAAGGAGAAAAAGAATGAGAATCCTCCCGACTTTTCTCAATTTTTTTGAGTGGTACGAGTAAACTTATCATTGTTTAATTAGTACTCGTTTTGAACGCGTTGTAAAGCCTGACCAAAGAAATAAGAAACCTGCTCTAGGGGCGCTACGTGTATATTTTTACGAATATGGCAACATTTCCCTTATAAAATTAGTTCCATTGAAATTCCGCAATATGGCGAGGGTTCTCATTTCTTTGGTCGGGCTGTAAGTTAGTAGGTAGGTGTGGACACTGTGTAATATTGCAATACGGTTGATGTGGGCCACTAACAGCATGGGAGGGCGGAGGCGCCGCTGTGGAACCATCTGAAGCACCTGGCCACCGCGTGGCAGCGCGCCGGCAACACAGGTAACACTTTGAGGTTATTACGACGGCTGTATACGGAGTCTTTTCATTGCCTACTTTTTAAAATGGCGGATTTACGCGCGCATTATTTATTTAGTATTTTATTTACTAGGTATTTAATGTTTATTTGTAAAGTTACTCCGAAACAAAAATACTGAATAACTGTTTTGTTGTGAAAACTTGAGATCTGTGTCTAAAAATTGTACTATCATGATATTTAGTCATTTGAAAAGACTCGGTTATATGAAATGATTAGATTTCTCTAATCGAAATATGAGTTAATAAATATTACAAAATAACATTCTTTGTTAACTTGTAGAGTAAATTAGAAATTCAATTGTAAATAATTTTGTAAATAGATGGAAATCGGTGCACAAATTTTCTTTTCCATTTTACAAATCTAAACTATTCTAAAGTCTAAACTCTTTCTTGATTTTTCTTAATAAGGTTTGGTTATTTTAAAGAATAATTTTAAGTTAACATAATTATGATTATTACATTCTAATATCTCACGCTTATATTAAACTACATCTCATGCATGAGATACTAAATTAATCTGATAAAATAATAAATACACAAAATATTAATACGGCTTTGGCTGGCTAATTTATTAAAATAATAATTTTGACTGTTCTTAATTTAATCCACTAAGCGTGTGCTTAGAACACGTATGATGTATGTAGATTAATTTCACTTTTTTGTTTATCGAGAAGAAGATATAAAAACATGATGATAAATGAATCAAAGAACTTCTTTCTTAGTTCTATTGCGAAATTCTGAAAACACAAAAAAATAGTTAACAGAAACATTAAGATTCTTTAAATAGTTTTCAAACTAAAATAGAGAGGGATTGCGACAATTTTTTTGTCATATTTGTATGCCAAGTTTTAAAATTAACTGGCGTAGTTTACCTTCAACTGACTTGATGTTTTTCCTATCTTCTCCTCGCTATTGCTGTCTCTCTCTGTCCTGTTCTGACGTGTGGCGGTTGTAGGGGAAGTCGCGAGCGAGCCCGCTGGTGGAGGCGGCGCGGGCGGCGCGGCCCAAGATACAGTTCGCAAGCACCGAGCCCACGCGCAGCCTAAGGCAACCGGTGCAGGTAACAAAATGGCGTTTTTGACTTAGCTATTTTTATCATTATATATTTAAGGTAAGTACATATTTCTCGACGTATTGCTTTGCGACTGGATTGACAGCAATTTACAGGAACGCTGTTTACTACCTACCCTCACTTAAGACTATAAATTAGTTATGGTTCACTCTTGCGTGTGTTAACTTTCAGTGTAAACAGTTTCAGTAGGCCTACTATGTAAGTAGCGACATAGTGACAGAACTACTATGGCTCTAATGTCACTATGTCGCGTTTGACAGCTTCTCCAGCCTATCGCTCCTTACATAGTAGGCCTACAGCTATTTGAAGAGAAAGGGAAAAGAAAACCGCAAATTGAATAACATTTAACAACAATTTCCACTCCAATATACTAATTTTCACGTAAGAAAATGATTATTCAATATCTTAACAGGGTTTACCTTGTCCACAGAACTAAAGTCACGCCGTTGCTCGGACGGCGGCCGCACGCCGCTGACGCCGCTTGTAGGGATGGTCGCCGAGAGGAAAAAGCGCTTCGAGCTCTAGACTTATAGACGGACACACACCCAGCGCCCATCCTGCAGCGCTGAAAACGCTTTAATTCCATCCAAACTAACGAGAAAAATGCTAGCACGGCTTTATAATATCTGTCAGTATCGACTCTTTTGGAACATTCTGTGTTAATTTGGCAATATTTTTATTGCGATTCTCTACTAATCTTTTTCAAATTTTAAAAAATAAGTTTTTTTGTATCATTTTGAAGTCATTTTGAAGTTTATTTAAAGCTGGCGAAGAAATCTGTGTCTAATTTAGTTCTAGGTACAGACAGATTAGACATAACATAATTTTGGAACCTTGGAATTGGTCAAAATGAAATCTCGTGATGGAAAGCGATTTTCAGCGCAGGTCTAACTATGAAACATGTATGCTGCACCCACCATACTTAGCACTTACCTGGCCACTTTATTTCTGATAAGAAAGGCAATTGAAAGATCTTTTGTCTTTCAACCCATATAAAAAATAAAATTTCAATTAAATTATACATTTTAATCATACTTTTATATAGACGACGGCGACAAGATTGTTTTTTAAACATTTTAAGTTATTTAACGCATGTAATCGTATCACAAATGAACTACTTATTTACACTTTATTTACTTAAGTAATAACTACTTACCTTATTATGTGTTTTGTGTTCATGACAGTATATCAGAGAAAATGTAGTTTAGGGTAATGAAATTCAGATGTGAAATTAGAAAATGGTTCCTATTTGAACGCTGTAAAGTTGAAATTACTGATTTCACAACTGGTTTTTATATCTATATGGATTATTATTATTATTAACTTTACTTAAACAACACATTTTTGGAGTGTTTTAGTATCGTTTTGGGGGTGTTTACAACTTACGATATTAAAGAATTTTGAAATATTTAAGTCGTATAGGAATTATTTTATATTTTAAGACCAAATAACTTGTTTTCCTCTATAAGTGGCCAGAACTTTTAACTCCCACCAACTACACAAATGTAAATCTTTTAAAACATGTTCTTCTTTTATTTAATTTTACTTGTAGATATAGGTTTTACATTATTGTTTCTTTCATTTTGTCTTCTCTTTACTTACCTTTCAGAAAGATTGAAAGTTTTTCATTTTTGTAACTAATTTCTGTGTAAGTTTAGCATTAGTTATTTGGTTAGTGATGTGTATAGGCTATCTGTAACATTGTTCGTGTGTAAATACTAACGTATCCCTTTCTGTTCATTGTAATCATTTGTTTTCTAGTGCACAGTACTGTCCATTTTAATCTTTAAGAAATTGTTACCAAATATTTCGTATTTATGACATTTTGCTTTTCTGTCTACGAACGTTACAACTCGCGTAGTTGGAACATAGTATAGATGTCACATTTTTCTTTTTAGATTTAAATGTAGTGACTTACGTAATTGTACGGAATATGGGAGATATTATGTATTTTAGAGTGTTTAAAGCCGATTATATAAAGTGTTTTACATGGCTATGCGGTTAGACAAGTTACAGACCACGCGACAATTAAATAAATAAATATTTATAATCGTGGCATGTAATTTTTTAACAAGCAAATATTATAGAGGCATATTATATTGTTTTTTTTTTAACATTTAACACATTATTTAGAGCGTTAAAGTTGACATTTATCAGTTTATCCCTGACACTTAACCCGTGTGTTATTTTATTTGTTACCATGTTTTTCGCTGGGCATTTGAACTTGTCTTCCATTCGATATCACTTTGTTGTGTATAGTGTCACCTAACGAGTCGCGTATCGCTCACAGTGGTAGCACTGGCTTCACATACACTGAAGTGACATTTAAATCTAGAACCGTCTAGAACATTCTAGATTGTTTCCAGCCAGCTTTGCCGCTGTGGCGTTTATTTATCGTATTGCTCAATGTTATTCTAGTTTCATTAAATTAAAATGGAATACCAAATCCGCATTGTAATTACAAGCTTGGCCCTAGTTTTCGCGGCTAATGTAAAATTGAACTTGTGTTACGACTCCCTTCCTGAGTTGACCTTGTAAAGTGTTGGTTTATAACAAAGATTTTTAAAATAAACTACTTAATACAATCATTGTGGTTTTATTAGATTACACAACTTTTAAACTTATTTAAAAAATAAATTAGGAACTAAATAAACATTGTCCGGCAAGTGCATTAAATTGTATTTTATAAGTACAAAAATATGTCATGTCACATTTATACATCGTTTCACGTATCTTCCATCATCATAATAACATTAAAAAAAGCCGTAGCGCTTTTATGACTACTGTCTTCTTAGGTATTATTTTTAATAATTCTGGAATCAGGCATATGTATGACAGTATTTATAGAATTTAAAATTATTTTATCGTTCATGATCAATAATGATAGTTTGACTTATAAAGATCGAGTTATAGTAAATAACGCTGATAGCAAACTCAGCTATCTAAAATATGACATTTTCAACTTATGACATTAAAAAAAAACTGTTTTTCCTACTAAAAAGGAGGGAGCTCGAATATAGCCCCATCAAGGAACTCTAACCTACCTAGGACTCTCCTAGCTAGACTAAGCTCTTTTATGATTTCAATATTGTTATAAAATCGCATGATAAAAACGATATTGCAGAGTAGAATATTCTTGCTCTTATGATCATTTACGGAGTGAGTGAAAGAGAGAAATATACTTCAAAGCGAGGGCTTTACGCACTTTGCTTTTAAATACACTTCTTTTAAGTCTATTTATAAATTACAGTCTGACACAAGAGATTCCAAAGTAAAGCCCGACCAACCTCGCCATATTGCGGAATTTCAATGGAACTAATTTTATTATGGAAATTGTTGCCATAAACATGAAAAGCAGGTTTTTTTATTTTTCTTGTCATGCAACCACATAATCTAACATTAATTGATCGTTTAGTCTATACCACATCAATCTGCTTTAGACTAACGCCATCTATCGAAGTTATTGGAACTTTTTTTTTAAATCCCAAATTATTATCTGAAATGTATTGCTAACAAAATAACGGCCTTCTCTTTTGTGTCATACCGTAACCCATGGTCCAAGAAAACAAGGTCTTGCAATTAGACCACGTGACTGACACGAGCCTACGTCATTTCTACGTCATTTTGCCTATTCATCCTTGTCGAATGCGTGTAATAGACAAGGATGAACAGCGCAAAATGACGTAGGCTCGTGTCAGTCACGTGGTCTAATTGCAAGACCTTGTTTTCTTGGACCATGCCGTAACCCAACATTATAAATAATAATTCTAACCGGTCATCACATCACCGCGCTAGCCCAGCTCTATAACTGTATGAGCGGTTTGTCCGTGTCTCCCCGTTGCTTGAGTATGCGCGCGCGCCACTCGACGCGATCCAGCAGTATCTTGCGGCCGTACGCCACGTGTAGATCTTTGAACTGATGCTTCTTGCGCGGCACGTCTGGCCGGAGGTTCTCTTTGTCTGAAAATATTTATATTTATATGTAGCTGCTTGTAAATAGGCGTTATATACGTTCATCACCATTGAGTTTCTATAAAATTTTGTATAACTCACGATCCTGCTCACAAAATTTCACGATAATCGTTTGGGAAATGCGATCTGTAGATGAGAACAGTGGACGAAAGCCTTTTTTTTCTCCAGTTGAAACGGAAACCCTTCGCGCTCGCTTGGTTCTTATAAAATTAGTTCCATTGAAATTCCGCAATATGGCGAGGTTTTTTATTACTCTCGTCGGGATTTAAAATACTTACGATGCCTACTCCCCGCCACCGTCTTGGTTTCCCCGTCAGGGATCTTGTTGAAGGGATTGTACCGCTGCCCCCTGGGGGGCACCCTCGGCCCGTCGTCAGCTGGTGTGACTGTCATCAGCGCCGCTGCAGCCTCCTCCGCAGCCTCCACTGAAACATAACCCACCTTTCTTAACCTCACCAGCAAATATGTGTAAACATCTATAGCCAACACAAGATTAACCATCTTCATAATTCTACGGAATAATATGCACGCTTTACTTAGAAACCACATTGTGATGTAGTTATGAAATGCTATTGCATTCTCAACAAGTTTCTACACAGCGAATGATAGTAATAAAATGTTGATTTAGAGATCAAATACGCAGTCACAATGTTTGTAAATGTCATCAAAATAATATAAACATAATCTTATCATCTCAAAATCAACATTAGAAGAATAACAATGCTACGAGTATTTCTCTGTAATATTGTTAAAACAAACTGTTTCACAGACACTTGTAAATAGATATTGTATGTAACGTATGTAAACACTTTATTTCACAAGACACACTCTTATCTCTAAAAGAGTACAACTCGTCGGAAATATCTAAGCACCTGGCTTAATGACGTCATGCGTCGGTGCTTGCGTTCGCACCCGTACTGAATAGGCGAAAACGGGCTGAGGTGCGGGGGAGCGCGAGGGGAATCGCGTTCCAGCGAGGTGCCCAGATATTTCCGACGGGTTGTAAGTAGGTAATCCCTTTGTCGCGAAGTTCTATCAAAACAAATAAGTGGGTAAGACGAAAGTCTGTCCATGTCGGATGTGACTATTTCTAGGGGTTCACACAAAAGTTTCGACGTTCACCTGCCTCACAAACCCTGGTGTCAAAATTGGGCCGCCTAAGGCTGCCAACATAACGACTACATCCGTAGATAGTAGCTGGAACCAAAGGCGACGATCAGGATTCATGGGGTAGAGTCTTCCGCTCCCCCACAAGTCCGGTGAAGCTTGATTCATCGTACTTTGCGACACAAGCATAGGTCAATTAAAAGAAAACAGGATCCACCCTGCAAATTTTGTAATGTCCTAACCAAACTGAGCAAACTACGAATCACAAAGTGATATTTGACGGCGAGTATCGGGATTGGGACCCAGAACCTAAGTAATGTGAGGACCACGGAAAAGGGTTAACCCTTTACAAGGCAGTGCCCACTATATTGCAGCTCAATTTTAACCTTATATGTACCCTCAACATAAGGGCCTGGCCACAGCTTCGCGCGGCGGCGGCGGCGGCAGCGGCCGCGGCTAGCTGTGAACGACTTCTATGAAGTCGTATACAAATTGCCTAGTTTGTTTCCATCGCTCGCCGCTGGTCGCGGACGCCGCCGCCGCCGCGCATAGCTGTGGCCCTAAGAATTTCTATATAGGATCCATTGCGGTAGCTGCCGTACGACATGATGATAAAGTCGCAAACGAATGCATTTTATAAAGTTGTTTTGCCTTATAAAGTGTTTACTGACCTTCGGCTTCATCCAGCTGCCTCTGCAGCTCAGCCACCATGAGCTTCATGTAGTCGTAGCTGGCGCAGGCGAGCGCCTTCATCCAGGCCTCCATAGACGCCTGCGAGCTGGTACACAGGAAGTACGTGCGCCCGCCCTCGCAGTGGAACACTATCTTGAAGCTGTACGCTTCTTCTTCTGTTAGTTCTGGAAACAAATATAGTTTTGGATCTATGGTAACGAGACCATATGTGACGTGGAAACGTGCAAAGGTACCGTCACGTTCATAAGTCCAGTCATATCACGTGCGCCTATACTTTAAATTAACTTATTTTCCAAAAGAATTCAAAATGTATCATTTGCAGTAAAATATTAAGTCCCTTACACTGTATACGTAACACACAAAAATAAGAATAACAAGCCTTTAGGAAAAAAGTTATTTAAAAGTATAAAAACACGTGATTTGACTGGACTTATGAACTTGACTGTACCTTATGGTTGGTATTGAGTTACGCATATCCCTGTAATCAGCAACTAATAAGCTATTCAAATCCAAAAAAAATATCTTATACTTATACTTTATACTAAAACCCGCCATCAGGTACCTTTGCACGTGGAATGTCACATATTCGCGTAAAATAAACCCGTAAAAATGCCCGTTCGTTAGTGTAGTTAACAACCGCAAGAATCTAACAATGTTCAGTTTTGAAACTCTAAACTTTCTGATGCCTTGGAAAATAGACCCTAATTCTTGGCCTTTCAGATTCGCTACACATATTTGGCTACCCAGAATAAATCTGTCCACTGCTGGATTTAGGGCATTTTTTTTTGCGAGACTAACATGGGCCGAGCTACTACTAGTTATAATTTTAAAAATATATAAAAAATTTATTTAATTGCTGCCTTCTTTTAAACAGGTTCCAGTTGGATTACTTTCCTACCATGAGTATAAATAAGATAATTAGTACGATCGTATGTACGTCCACGAGACTAGGTGATATTATGGTAAAGGAAAACTGCACTAAAGGGAACAAATTTGACCAACCTAGCCTAGACCTAGAGCCAGCCTGGATTTTGATATTAATTTAAAAAGTAGAAATAACACTTGATTTTTTGCTACAACACTTACAAATTTATCACGTTTTGTATAATTCTACTTACTTTTAAAACACGCACTACAGTGTTAAGAAAGTATCACTAAGATGCATTCATGTGCATCAGCTAGGAAACACATCAGCAAACTGAAATGAAAATGCATCTCACAAATGTACCAAACAACAAACAATGAATACAGGCCAGTATTGAATAGCTACGTCAAAGAAACTACTGCAGTGTGTTCTGCCTTGTTTATTATAAAATACTGTATTTGTCCTTTTGAAGATTAAAGATAAGGATATTTAAAATCATGATAAAATTAATTTCAAACGGCTCTAGATTTTATTCTTGCATTAATAATTTTTATTTTGTTTATACATATTGGACAATACATCATTTGGGGTCTAAGTTAAAAATAATAATATAATTATTAAAGAGAAAGAAAATAAGGTTTCTAAAATACTTTGAACATCACAATTGAATTCAAAATAATAACTTTATTGACCTTAAAAACATAGTTATAGCATACAACTAGTACTTGTAACATCCTTGATTCATTGTTACACTTGACACAAATTGATAGCTCACATACCTGATTATTTAATTCAAAAATAATAAGGTTTCAATAAATTTACTTACATAAGCACACCAGCAGATGTGTATCACTATGGTAACTAACTATCAACAACCAATATTAATATTAACTGCAAGCAGTGTGCTTCCTAATTCCTACATTCACAGTATTTTAATAACTGATCAAACTTTGACTAGTACATAAGAATATGATAGTTGAATGTGATACTATAAAATAATAGGTATATCCAACCAGGCCATGTGTAACTAATCAGGAAAAGTAATTCAATACTCTCTGCTATGGATCAATGAATCAAACATAAGATTCAGTTGATAACTATGTGGCATATAATGTTTTATAGTAAAACTTTGTACCTAATTATGTACTAGAGTAAAGTCTTTAATAGGCAATATTTTCTAAATAATATAAACAGCAAATAGAGCATTGAGTGTGTCAGTGTATGCCAGAAAAATGGAATAATAAATGAAAGTTAAAACAAATCATCATCCTGCTGAGAAAACTGTGTAATAGACAACTTTTGACTAATTCCTTTTTTTTTAAATTGGACAAAAAACCTTGCTGTACAATTGCACTTATAAAATTTAAGCATTTGTTTTAATTATTTTTAGTAGATACCTAGTATTTTTTCCCCTGTAAAATTTTGTTGAAAGCAGATGTGTCCTTGCTCAATGTATGGGTTAGTCAGTTCAGTGGAAAAGAGTGCTTGCTTAATAAAGAAGAATGTAAATAGTCAATTCAAAGGACCTGTGTAAAATATAAGGTTTGTGATGTAAAACCATTAAATTATTAACTCTTAAATATAAAGGACAGAAATAATGCATATCTTTGCATTGTGTTTAGATATGGTCTGTTCACTACATACTTCCCTGAAGTTAACTCTCCGCTCTGACTATTTTTACTGTATAAAAAACAAATCTTGTACAAATAATAATTGTCTAATTCAGTTCAGCCATTTTTCTAGTGTTCGCATTACATACATTGGTGAGTTTCAACAAATAATAACCTCCCAAAAGGTGATTCCCAATAACTAACCACTAATTCGTTTTTATTAACTTCTCTAAGAGGTAAACCTGGAAAATTCATTAATTGGTAACAGTCATCTTCAGTATCTATCTATTTCGTTAACAATAAAAAAATAAAAATTATTTAAAAATAATTTATTTTCCACAACTCACATACACTATTGACAATACACTATTATAAACTTACACTAGAGATGATGAGATTTGACATTATTATTAAAATAACCATAGAAGCTTACCGATAGTGCATCCTTCGAGTATAATAACGCCAGCCGCCTCCTTATCGCCCTTCTTGTCGAAGTAAAACAACAGGTTTCCCTTCAGCACGAACCACCGTTTCTGGTAACTCTTGCCGACCTCGCACCGCAGGTCCAGCCACCCGTCGCGGTCCACCGGGGTGGCCGACGAAGCAAACGCACCCAGGTTCTTGTCATTTATCTTCATTATTTGGTTCTTATTCATAGGAACCGACTGAACAGCCAACAGAACAACAATGTCTTCGGCCCTCCTGGACCGAGTGGCTAACCACCAAGTTGATTTTATTTATGCAAATGTAGAAACTGTAACAGTTTCGCTCGAAATTAATACAAATGAGGAAAAATTAAGCTTGCAGGAAGGAAAAGTATGCTTTTCACGAAATATTTTTTTTTTTTTTTAAATCGTTTGTTCTTTCGAACAGGCTAAGGTCAATGACCATGCTGCCTAGTCTTCAGTTGCAAATCTTTACTTATTTATTAGATTATAAATCCAGGGTATGTCTTCAATTTCACGAAATAATCCATAATTATCCATATCGATCAGCTGTTGTTGACAGTTTAACCATGATTTTTTTTTACACTTTTCTTTATAGAAAAGTCAAAGTAAGATGCTACACAGCCTAGTAACAGTAAAACATTTATCTTTTATATATCGTTATATTTTACTTCCTTTAGCATTTATTATTTCTTTGGTCGGGCTTTACATTGAATATTGAACTGAAAGCTCACTCCGCCGCCGCCGCCGAATACACAGACATAATAATATATATTATTGAAAGTCTCTGGCCGAATACCATTTGTCTCCTCTTTGGCCCTTTCATTTTATTTCTAGAACGCATAAGCCCGTTTGCACTAAACTTAAGACTTCCAACGTATTTGGGTGATTTTTAATGCGAGCTAATAAATTATTGTTGTGTTGAGACATCTGTACCTATAAGCATAGCTGATTCGTTCTTGTTGCTCTGCTCAATATTTTACAATTACTAATTATTTACCTACATTTTAATCCCACTTCTGATCTAAACGAATAATGTTATTTAAAAGTTTACCTTTGATTTGACATACATACTCGTACTAAGTATATTTATTCTGTGCCTTTATATTAAATAGGTACAGATTTTATCGAAGACTTACTGTTAGCTTTCATTAGGTATTTAACAGGTAAATAAAAGTCATTTTATTTTATTGAATTAGAATTAGCTAAAGTAATAATAAAGAAGATAAATCACTGTCAGAAACATCCCATTTCCTCTTATTCTTCAAACGCGCTCGGTGTACTATAAACAAACAAATACGAGTTTCATAGATTAGAAAATGTTTTCTATGTTTCTTGCTTATTTTCCCCTGACTGATCTGATAGCGTGCGTGCTATGTATGTATGTGCTTCTCGGCTTAGAATTGGAATATACTTACCCAAGGAATGGCAGTAGCGTTCCCTTGTGTAATCAACAACTGCGATCCCCACCGACTAGACAAGTGGAGGTGTGGATACCTATATTGACATACATTCACTGTAATGCTGTAACCGTAAGTTCCTTTTTGGTGCACGTATTGGCACAGAATACCAAATAGTAGTCCCTACAGAAGCTGCACTAGGCGACATAATTCATATAAATTGCAACCCTAGCTCCGTTATAATAAAGTGCAATTCAGATCGCACGGCGCTAGGCGAAAAGAAGTAGTTGCTGCATCTCTCTCTCTCGCGTATTGCGCCACTCTACTAACGCGTTTAGGGAATGGGGAATTGGTCCGCAAAAGGCCCGAGACCGCTCGGCCGGGCGGTAGGTGGGTTGGCGTCATCCCAGCATCACCGTGATCGAATTTCGCGAATTCAACTATACAGGCCTTTAGTCAATAGTAAAGTAGATTTTGTCATATTTTGTCAGACTTTGTCAAGCAGTCGTTCAAAAGTTATAAGGGCGAGTTACTGTCTACGCTGGGGTGACGTCACTCCAGCATCACCATTCTTAAAACTGCAAAACTACAGCACCTAGCTCTAATTGGATTGCACGAAGGTTTTGTCGCTACTTAGTCAGGCTTAACATACAAAAATTTAGACTTCGTCGTTACACCGTTTAGAAGTTATACGGTTGTGTTACTGTTCCGCTGGGGTGACGTTATCCCAGCATCACCATTTCTTATATCTCTCTCTGGAACTACAGCACCTAGATTGAATCTGATTGCACGAGTTTGTCGCTACTTTGTCAGGCACAAAAGCAAAAATCTAGACTTTGTCCTTTAGCCATTTTGAAGATTCCAAAGGTACAGGTAGTTATAGCGCGCAAGTACATGAAGTGACGGAGGCCTGGTATTGGTATTGTATGTATTATTTATTATTACTCATAATGGATTATAGTGTTTCAGTTTACCTTTTCTCTTCTGATGTCGTTGTAGTATATAAATAGCAATTCCCACTACGGCTGTTGTGAGAAAAAACAACGCAAGTACAACTTGCGTCAGCCAAACTAGATCCTTGTATTTCATTATAATCAATCTATTAAGTAATCTATTTTTAAATCTTGTGGTCCAATTCGATACGAATTATTAGTACGAATGAACTATGGATTTAATAGAACAAAAAACAAAGAGAAAAAATATGATAAAAAATAACCAAAGAGAAAAGAAAAACTGCTACAATACATGTCACAATGACGCAGTGAAAAAAGGTGTAATAAGTAATATCACATCCACAGAACACTATTACTCCTCAATCACATCCCACAAAAAAATAAAGCCCGACCAAAAAAATAAGAAACCTCGCCATATTGCGGAATTTCAATGGAACTAATTTTATAAGGGAAATTGTTGCCATAGTCGCAAAAATATATACGTGGCGCCCCCAGAGCAGGTTTCTTATTTCTTTGGTCAGGCTTTACTTCCTTGCATGCCACAATTTCAGAATAACGAATTTGAGAAGCGCGGATTTTCAACCTTTGACAAGTACCTACTTTCATTTTCTTCTGTGCCTTTGATGCCAATGGTTATTTATGTTTTTTTTAGTAGTAGGTGGTAGTAGTAGTAAAGCCCGACCAAAGAAATAAGAAACCTCGCCATATTTGCGGAATTTTAATGGAACTAATTTTATAAAGGAAATTGTTGCCATAGTCGTAAACATATACACGTGGCGCCCCCAGAGCATGTTTCTTATTTGTTTGGTCAGGCTCCCCCTATATAAGTATTCCTCTCCCACTTCTCTGAACTTGTTAGTTCCGACTCAAACATACATATTATTATGCTACACACAACATGATTTTTTGTATTTATATTATTTATATTTACCCATTTACAATTCATTCCATGATGTGCAATCACTTAAGTTGATGAAAATAAACACTTTTAAATTGAAACACTGCTTTTAAATATGTAATATTTTATTCATAATTATTATTACCTATTTTCACAGTTATTTATAAAGTTATATTAATATCAAGTATTACACTAATTTTGTTTACGAAACCTAATGATTGCTCCATTTAGAAAATTTGATTTCCACACCAATCATCAGATTCAGCGTACATACACTTAAGGCTAGTATATGACAAAACGGTGAGGTCTATATACAGTACGATCCCGATTCCCTAAAAAATTGACAAATTCACAATAACAAAAAATTATCAAAAACGAAATCCTAAAATAATACATTTAACTACGAATCTCGCTTAACAACTGTACATAATATTACGAGTGGTTTCTTTAAAACGTGCTCCGTTAGTCGGCGAAGAGGGCAAATAATCAACGGTATCCAAAACTACCTCCGTCTATGTACAAAATGTCGTTTACAAAACAAAATATAAACTATATACAACATCATTAAATATTCTCAAATGCTGTAACACATTTAAAACATTTTATATTCAACTAGGCATAATTCAGTTAAGTCGCGGCGGCCCGCTGCTAAGTTCAATAATTTAGGTAGAGTGCGCGCGCGCCGCCATACCACCCGCGCCCGCGCCGCTTCCGTAAACAAAACACCCATAAATCGCGTCACTACCCTCTCTAACAACCGTACAGGTTTAAGCGAGATGGAAAATGAACACTATTTATAGATCTTTTCTATACTGACCATAAAATACAATCTGTACAATTCGCCTACGGTCTACTGACCGACATTAAGAGAAAAAACATCAATAATTAGGTACTAAGCAACAAAAAAATACATTACGATTGCCATTTTGTTCAATACCTGATTCAACACTCGTCCACGGAATTTAAGTTAAAACGGTACAAGTTCGAAGTGATGATACACTTCTCGGACATATTTACAATGTTCACAGCACACCTCCCTAACTTATGCATTAAATATATTAAAATAGAAAATTTCATATTTACTTATACTGTTGGAGATTCAGCGGAACGACAAATTTTGCTAATGTTACGTTGGTGAAGCGATAGGAATTGTTTTATAAGCTAACAACCCATCTTTTCAAGTACATGTGGACTACATATTGAAGGTATTAAAACACTTTGCTTGGTATACAACAATTAAATATTAAAACTCCTATATACACGTTTGCCTCTCATTGGTCAATAGGGCACAATATCAATCTCGAAGCCATAAAGCGCTTACTATACTTCCTAAATTCCGAACTTTGATTAGGCTCAATCAGTGCTAAAACACTTAAGACCAAAAGTTTTTGTAAACTGTATATGCATACATAAATTCGGAATAAAGTAACAGATGTAATATCGGATATATTCGGCATCTAAATTAATTTAGAGAAAAAATATTATATATGCGTCGTTGTTGCATCTTATATCTACAGATTGCCTTCTCGCGGAGTAGCATGAGTTTGCACGGGTGACAAGACATAGTTTTGTCGTGCTTGTGCCCTCTCTCATCCTATTGGAAGAAATTCCAATATGTTGGATTTTTCCACAGGATTTTGACATTCACGGGGGCTACGACCACACAAGAGTAAACTACAGCTTTGGTATCAAAGTACAGTTAGTTTTAGACACTCGACCCTTTACAACAATTACTATCGCTTCAAACACAACAACTGTGTCCTTAGGCTCCATTTTACTTTAAATATATCTTTATAAAACGAATGTCTATTTTATACAAAAATCTACTTCAAACATGACCTAGGGGGCTCTCTTTATACCTAACTTTAGCTAACCGTAAACTATTGGTGTTTATGTTACAATGAATAAGTTTAATCGAGACATTAATTTGCTGTTCATTTTTAGTATGTATTTCTAAAATTCGTACTATGAAAAAATGTTGCTCGCGCCTGACTTCCGTTAGTTTCAGTAGTCAGGGATGGGCAACATTTTATCATGATGTTGATATAGCAACTTTAAAATTACGCTTATTGTATTTGAAATTTGATTGAGCTTTGTTCCCTCTTCATAAAACTGTAAGGACAAAACAGTCCGATAATAAATAAATAAAATGCTTCTAAATTCCATGATTCAAATTCAGGTCATAAATAAAATAAGATCGAAAATAATTTAAATTGCAACAAAAATCTTATAAAAATAAATGGTAATAGTTAATTTTAATGAGTAATGGTGTTTATAAGTTAAAATTATAAGTTAATTAAGATTGAGACGATAATGAACCCTGTTGTATTAAGATAAGACGGTCTGTGAACTAAGCCTGCAGTTCATTTCAGAGTTGCTATTACAAATTATATTAAAAGTAAAATTTTACCTTCACAAGTTGGTTAGTTTAAAATGTATTAAGTAATTTATGTAATTATTATGCAGTCATTAAAATAAAAAATACCATTTTCTACACAGTTTTATAGAAATAAACACACTTTGAAATAAAATGCAGGTGCTATATAAATAAATTGTTGGTAAAATATAAAATACTACACGTAGCTAATTCCTTTGGTAAAACATACCGGTCTGTACAATCATGTAAAAAAATAATATACTTAAATACAAATTATACATATAAACAACGTAAGTTATAATTAAAATTGCAATAATAACTTGTGACATCAAATAATAAAAATGTAAAAACTTTCGATTGGCTGATTTAGGTATAAAATTAAATGTAAAAAATTACTCATTAAATCTTTTCTTAGATATTGGGATGTCTTTATATTATAAAAAGAGTTTAAATTTAATTTTCTAGCTTCTGTGTAAAAATATTCCTCAACAAGTTCATGTTTTGGACTATTTATATGCTACACAACTAGTTACAAAAAGCCGAAATGAGCTTGTATATTATACGTAACCTACAATTTACGTTTTTACAGTAAATGGATTCTAGGCTACTGAAAATGAGGTTCGCGGAAATAGGAGTGGGAGATCTCGGAAGTATGAATTAAGTGAAAGACTCGAATGGAAGTACAAAGGGAACTAAAATGAAATGCCCCTATTCCCACGGCTTATACAGACCTAATGCGGCGACCTAACACATCATAGAAGTCGTTAAAAACAACTAGTGAAGTACAATAAACTTGCACAATAAAGTTACACCTTGTCTGTATAGACCTAAATCGACGATACCGAAATATGAATACCTATATTTCACAAACTACCAGGTTTTTCGCCACGAAATTGCCCGTTTTATTAACATACCCGCGATTCCGTACCTTAACTATTTTTTAGCTATTTGGGCGTTGTGTAAAAGGCCGACAAATATGTTATTCACGTTAGTTAGGTTGTGGTTGTTTTTATAACCAAGTCCCGAGTTGGATTTTTTCGTAATTAGCTTATAACCAGAATAATTATCAATCGATTTATTGTATTACAGTTTTGGACCAAACTTCTAACTTATATCAAGCCCTTTTTGATTACAATTGTATATTTATCTAAGTACTGCTCTCGCCTTTTGGCCTGCAGCGTGATGTCAGAAACTTATATGTAAGCATTAATAAATAGAGGATAATAAATAAGGATTATGTTATGCGATTGCCCTAGACATTAATCAACAAATTGTTTTCCTAAAATGTGTAAACAAGTTAGTCGTTGTATTGACCAGTTTGTATTTGACATATTTCATGAAACTCTCTAGTGTGAAAATCCAATGTCTGGAGCAATCACTAACATAGTTTCGACCAACATCACATGCAGGTCCAACTAATACATTATAGCAGTTACATCAGTTATTTTCCTTGGCATAGATTAACAAGTTTCATTTCAAAAATCGCGACCTAGTAAAGTTTCTTAACAAAAGTCTAGTAAATTAGGGTAGTGATTTGTTTGTGAATAAAAAAAGTGTGTGATAGATAACTTATAAAAAATAGGCGGGCTGAGCGATCAGAAATACTTTGTATAAAACAAAACAGGACTGTCGCTTTTTCTATCTAATTGTCTATTTTTAAACCGTGAAATAGAACACTCACGCCCTTCGGTGGGGATATAGCAGAAGACGATGATTTCAATTTAAAATTTCCCCTATTCTAAAAATCTCTACCCTATTTACTACACATTTTCTTTCGCTATAAAACCTCTAGTTCTAAAATTCTGTACCATTCACACGTGCAGAAAATAGCAAAGAATGAAAAGTAAAAATGTTTAGAAAAACGAGTAGAAAATTTCTTGCAAAAAAAAATATATTTGACGACTAAATATACTACAATACATTATTGTACAACAACACATTCATTTCAAGGCCTCTAATCTAAATACTTTTTTTTGCACGTGTGTATGTGTGTGTATCAGTGAGTGAGGGTTGGTAAATACACCGCGCCTAGTACTCTCTTAGTTCCGTAGTTTATCTCTACATTACCAATATCGTACATTAACAATCTGTGTATCCTGCAGCGTGCAGTAAATGGGTACTTGACTGGTTAGTTTTTCTAAAAAGGAAATACAAAAAAAATGTTTCACATTGACCGTTTTTACGATGATAAAATTTCTTTGATTTACATACGTGAATCATAAATCTTTAAAACAGACTTTTACTAGGTTGTGTTGTAACAAGTTATTTAAGACGGTTTATTTCCTATATAGTGTAAAATAACTAGTTTAGAATACAATTAAGTAAGCTCAAGGCCCTCAGTGGGCTCAATTCTGCCGTGGCCGCTAAAATCTCTAAATTTAAGTTGTTGGTCTTTTTCATTCATATGGGAATCGAAAAGGATGGGGAGATGAATGAATTTAACAGAGTGACAGAGGCATTACCGATGACAGTCAAGTACTCAAGTACCCAATGCGTATCGCAGTTGTCCTGTAAGCTAGGGGTGGGGGGGGGGGTATGTGGTACGTGGTGATGGTTCTATCCGAGCGCGGCGGCGGTGTGGTAGAGTTGCATGAGCGCTTGCACGTGTAGCGGCAGACAGGAGAGGCGGTCGTGCGTCGCCCCGTCCAGCGACAGCCACGACAGCGCGTTGTAGCCTTCCAGCACGTATCTGGACACCAAATGCAAGGTTAATACATGTCCTTCAAGCTACAATCCACAACCCTAATGAAATTCAATTTTGACTCATCTAAAAAATACTAGTAAATAGCACAGGGTTCTCATGTCGAACAAAAGATAATGAGCTTTTAAAAAAGATAATAGATGGCGCTACGCATACCGTCTTGAAAATTGGGTTTCAGAAAATTCATCAAAGGATAAATTAGACAGAAAGTTTTAGTTAGGTTCTATTTTTTTTAACGATAGAAGCTTCTGAAGCACAAGAAAACTGCAAAATATCCTATAAATACATTATTAACAATCGAAACACAGTAGCGCCATCATCAGAAATAGGTAGCACTAGGTAGTACTACGTCAAGCCCTACCAACATCAAATTCAACGAGCTGCCGAAAAGCGTCATCTATTCGATTTCACCAGAACTACTATCAAAAGAACCTATGTATGACAGATTGTGAAGAAATTGTCTTTTTCCAGAGTTGCTAGTATGATTATGTATGTGTAATTTCGAACAATTTCGAAGCTTTTTAAGAACTATTATGATTAAACTATTTTAATTTACTATTTAATTGTAGCTAACTGTAATCATCTTCAGGTTCGGTTAGATTAAAATGAGTATGATTTGATGCTTCGATTAGAACGCGTTGTAGGAGCAGCTTGGTTCAGAAAAACTGTTATTTTAACCTCTTTCATTTATTTTGAAAGTCTTTCATATTACTTTTATTGGTCGTCAAAAAAATAAATAAAAAAGGTACTCCGATTCGATAGCAATAAGTCCAGAATAGGCGAAAACGGGGCAGGTGCGGGGGAGCGCGAGGGAAAGCGCATAGGTAGGTACCTACTTCATATCAGATAGATATTTCCGACGAGTTGTAGTAGGTACCTATGGTTTGTTTAATTTAATCTGGACAAAAGGTCATTGACTCCTGCATACAATGCGCACATTTTTTCAAACGATACGAGAAACTATAAGAAATTATTACAAAAAAACCCGATTTGGCATACCGTAGTAGAAGGCGGGGTGACCGTGTAACATGGTGTAGTAACCATTGAAATAATTCTTTTCGGACAATCAGGTGATTCAGTCTGCAATGTCCTAACCAAACCGAGGAAAGTCTCACAAAGTGAAATTTTGTTCGACGAGTCCCCATCGGGATTCGAACCCGGAACCTCAGTTGACCACTCGACCACAGAGGCTGTTAAAACATAAGTATAATACAATAATAATATAAGAGTAATAAATAAAATAAGAGTGAGTTTTGAGACAGTTTTGAGAACAGCAACAAAGATCTATGTTAATAAAGTCAGCACATACAGTTGGACATTCGCACTACGAAATTCACCCTTACAGCTACGGAATACGGGCGCTGTCAAGGCCGCATGTCGTCACCCTGTTGAGAAAACCTCGTAAAGAACAGCTTTTGACTAATTCCTTTTTTTACAAATATAAAATTTATTATTTATTAATAATATTTGCACTATAAAATTTACACATTTGTTTTAGAGCTATAAAGATAATAATATAATAAATAACTAAAAATCAACAGAATTAATATTTCTATTTCTATCATACTTTTTTCAGTAGATTTCTTTTGTGTCTCCCTCCTGTTGTTGAAAGCATTTAAGTGGTTTTCTCGGCAGAGTAACGATGTGCTGGCTACTGGTACATCCAAGAGCACGTTAAGCTGGACTGTGGGCTTATCTTATCACTATTGTTCTTATGTAGGTATGTACAGAAGCCAGCACATGCGGTTGGACATTTGCACTACGAAATTCACCCCTACCGCAACGGAATACGGGCGCTCATAAGGTCAACATAACCCAGCCGCATGTGCTGGCTACTGTATAGTAGCCAAAAAACAAAACAAGAAACAGAAGCAGAATTTTGTAAAATCGCGTTGCGAATGTTTAGCTTCCTTGCATTTGAGCGTACCAGGCCTCCATGTACTTGCGCGCTATAACTACCTACCGCCCGGCCGAGCGGTCTCAGGCATTTTGCAGACCCAATCCCCATTCCCTAAAGGTGTTAGTAGAGTGGCGCAATACGCGAGAGAGAGAGATGCAGCAACTTCGTGTTTTCGCCTAGCGCCGCGCCGTGCGATCTGTATTTATTATAACTCTTTCCGTTGTTATACTCGTATTGTTGATCTATGGTTTATTATAACGGACATAGAACAACAACGGTGCAAAGTCTGAAATGCTCAGCTTAGCGTGCTCTTGATTGTACAATAAGAATAAAACCCATAGAAACCAAAAATAAATAAGTTAATTCCTAATATAAACAAAACATATATTCGTAAATTCTTTGTAGGTTACCCAAATTTTGTTTAAAGGGTATAATAAAGCGTTTATCATTTAAGTACTACTTACTACAAAATGGTTCCCATTTACTAAAATGATCGTATTTATTTATGAAAAAACCTACGTACCTACTTAGTTACGTTTCAAAAACTACAATTACGTAATTAATAACTTCAATAATAAAATAAGTTAATAACATTTCCCTCTATTCTTTCGAGTTTCTAATATTAGTAGGATGGGATGTATGTACAGAAGCCAGCACTACGAAATTCACCCTTACCGCTATGGAATACGGGCGCTCTAAAGGTCAACTTGTCCAGCCAAATGTGCTGGCTACTGTACCTAGTTAATACTCGTAAGTTTCGAACTATTTGTACCAATGTACCAAATGTACTAAATAATTCATTTAAACGTCAAGTAAAAGTAAACACGCGCATTGCAATTCTCTCCCTTATTCAACAGACTTAAGAACCATGCAAAGTCCAAAGTGTTAAGCTTAGCATGCTCTTGCTTGACTGGATTTACCCTATTTTTTTTACTATCCCACGGAAACTCTTTTATTTTTCGGGATTAAAAGTATTTATAGTAAATGGTAAGTACATTTAATGCACATGCGGCTAGACATGTTGACTTCGAGAGCGCCCTTATTCCGTAGCGGTAGGGATGAGATTCGTAGTACAAAATCAACGGTATGTGCTAGCTTCTGTACTGTAGCCAGCCAGCACATGCGGCTGGATATGTTGACCTTGAGAGCGCCCGTATTCCGTAGCAGTAGGGGTGAATTTCGTAGTGCGAATGTCCAACCGCATGTACTGGCTTCTGTACATTCGACTTCTACAGTTTTATTATAAACTAGCTTCCCGCAGATTTTTCAGGTGGGAATGAGGTATTTTCCTGCGGTAAAAGTAGCCTATGTATTATTCTGATGTATATAATTATTATTGTAGTTTCATGAAAATCCATTCAGTAGTTTTAGCGTAAAAAAGTGACAAACATACATCCATCAATACTTACAAATTTTCGAGTTTATAATAAGTACCTATTAGTAGGATAGGATGTATGTGTATGTAGGTACGTATACCTAGTATAAGTTTTAAACAATTTTTTTGTTTACGAAAGAAAGAAATATCAAATATCAAATGGACACTCACTCGAACAACGAAACTTGCTTCTACTGCATAGCATGCATGTGCTGGCTAGCCCAATACACACACACACACAGCTATATTCATATTAATATAACAATTGTATGTATAGCTCGCCCGCCACCACACAAGCAGTCAAGGTAGGTAGCTGTATTTAAATATTCAACCTTAAGTTTGTAACGAGGTGTCTTAACTAACTAAGCCGCGGGCGTAACAAGTTCAACCTTACTGCGTCTACTTACGGTCTACCTATAAATGTCCAGATTTATATTAGTATGCCTTGTAGGGAAATAAATAAATAAAAATAAAATCGTTTTTTATTTATTAAATTTATTTCAGACTCTTGCTTGGCTCATATTTACAAGTAAGAATTTACAATGAATTTACAAAATACATCGGAAAATGCTACAAATCATAGTTAATACTGAGCTAATAAAATAATAAAAAAGAAAATAATCATACGAAGACCTCTACCTCCCCACAGTCAAGAGCACACACTTTGGTCTGGACACCGTTCTTATATGGCTGTTAAATAAAGGAGAAAATCGTAATGCGCGTGATCAACTTATCAAGTACTAGACAGTACCTACTCGCTTACATTAACATAAAGTCGTTCATAACACTCACACAATACTGCTCGCGAATACTGTTCGATATTTCAAATAACGCCATCTTTGTATAATGTGATAATATTTAGGATTAGTGAGTGTTCCAATAGATGTCTCTCTTTTTTTGGTTCGCTCGGTGAGTTTACGCTCGATCCTAGTGACATCTATTGAACCAATTACGGAAACTAAATAGCCCGCCCAATAAGCGCGCTTAAGAGCATGCCGTAGGGTTGTATGGGATGAGGTATCTGTACTAGTGTAACTAGTATTATATTATCTGTGTAAATAGTAACATTATTGTAAGAAGATTAGTATCATTATTATTTTTTTATTTTTTTTATAATGAATTATAATATTTTATTTAGTGTCAAATATTACAACATCTTGTCAAATATAAACAGAAAAAATCCTTAGTCATTCATTATCATTATTTATTATTCTGAAGATATATTCTGAGGCCAGAATCCTCTTCTCTCGTACAGCCAAATGGCAGGGTCTTTCGGCTTAGATTATATTTAAAAAAATAGACACGAAATGGTATTTATTGCTCACTAAAGAAAGAAAATCAGACTGGCAATATAGTAGACACTGCCTTGTAAAGGTTTAAGACAAAGTAAGTATAAAGGAATTGTGTGATGATGATACCTGAGCACATCGGTGGTGGTGGTGGAGTCGAGCGGGTGCGTGTTGTGGTCGCGCCGCTGCGTCAGCGACGTGAAGTCGTCCGCCGACTGCAACAAACAACACACATTGTAGCTAATCCAATTACCGTAACTATGAGTAACTTTGAAAAAAGGTCACATATTGCATACTTTTGTATTTTATCTATAGGATATACAGTCTGACCAAAAAGAGTAGAAATTATAAAGTAGCAACACTGTGAAGGGTCGTCCCTTTCCAGCTAATTATTCGTGAAAATGAGACGACACTACAGTGGGGATGTGTGCGTGGGGAGGGCTACTTTTTAATTTATATTCTTTTTTGCCAGATTGTACACCGTGAAGTTTTACGAAATGTTGCGGACAAACGTCTAGTAAAATTTCACGGTGTTAAAACCTTGCGTGTGGTAAGGCCGGTTCTTTGAGGTCCAGAGGTCTGGTTAGCTATTATATCATGGCTCCTGTGCGGCGCTGTGGACACATGTAGCCGAGGGTCAGCAGGCCTGGTCGGCTGGTGTATGTACCTGCAGGTTGCCGGAGTGCAGATGCAGCGCGTTCTTGAGGAAGGCGGGGCAGGAGTCGCGCAGGTGCGCACAGGAGGCCCACCACCAGCTGGGCATGGCCCCTAGCGGCGCTGTGGACACATGTAGCCGAGGGTCAGCAGGCCTGGTCGGCTGGTGTATGTACCTGCAGGTTGCCGGAGTGCAGATGCAGCGCGTTCTTGAGGAAGGCGGGGCAGGAGTCGCGCAGGTGCGCACAGGAGGCCCACCACCAGCTGGGCATGGCCCCTAGCGGCGCTGTGGACACATGTAGCCGAGGGTCAGCAGGCCTGGTCGGCTGGTGTATGTACCTGCAGGTTGCCGGAGTGCAGATGCAGCGCGTTCTTGAGGAAGGCGGGGCAGGAGTCGCGCAGGTGCGCACAGGAGGCCCACCACCAGCTGGGCATGGCCCCTAGCGGCGCTGTGGACACATGTAGCCGAGGGTCAGCAGGCCTGGTCGGCTGGTGTATGTACCTGCAGGTTGCCGGAGTGCAGATGCAGCGCGTTCTTGAGGAAGGCGGGGCAGGAGTCGCGCAGGTGCGCACAGGAGGCCCACCACCAGCTGGGCATGGCCCCTAGCGGCGCTGTGGACACATGTAGCCGAGGGTCAGCAGGCCTGGTCGGCTGGTGTATGTACCTGCAGGTTGCCGGAGTGCAGATGCAGCGCGTTCTTGAGGAAGGCGGGGCAGGAGTCGCGCAGGTGCGCACAGGAGGCCCACCACCAGCTGGGCATGGCCCCTAGCGGCGCTGTGGACACCATGTAGCCGAGGGTCAGCAGGCCTGGTCGGCTGGTGTATGTACCTGCAGGTTGCCGGAGTGCAGATGCAGCGCGTTCTTGAGGAAGGCGGGGCAGGAGTCGCGCAGGTGCGCACAGGAGGCCCACCACCAGCTGGGCATGGCCCCTAGCGGCGCTGTGGACACCATGTAGCCCAGGGCCAGCGGCTGCTGCAGGACGCTGCCTTGCTCCTGCACAACATAAATACATTCAATATCTCTCATTATACTAAATAGTTAATAACATAAAACAAATGAATATTGTAGATGCAACTTTGATGGTGGACCGACGATCTGGTGAAGGGCGCGGAAAGCCGCTGGATGCGGGTAGCGCAGGCACGATCGTTGTGGAGATCTCTGTAGGATGCCTTTGTCCAGCAATGGACGTCTAAAGGCTGAAATGACGGTGTTGATGATGGACATCCAACTTAAACTTTAATTTCAGCTACGGCGAAATTCCGCAATAATGGCGAGGTTTTTTTATTTCTCTGGTCGGGCGGGGGCTGCCGTAAAAAGAAGGAAGGTTGCATATCTGGGACACATTTCGAGAAATGATAAATACCAACTTCTTCAACTTATTATGATGGGCAAAGTAGAGGGGAAGAGGCACGTTGGAAAACGGAAGAAATCTTGGCTTAGGGACATTCGCGAGTGGACCGGGACTGCCAGTGTTGAAGAGCTGTTCCGATTGGCAAAGGACAGGGATACATTCAGGAAGCTGACCTCCATGCCTACTATGTAAGTAGCGACAGGCTCGAGAAGCTGTCAAACGCGACATAGTGACATTAGAGCCATAGTAGTTCTGTCAATATGTCGCGTTTGACAGCTTCTCGAGCCTGTCGCTACTTAAATAGTAGGCCTACTGAAGAAGAAGAAGGTCGGGCTACAGTACCACAGAATACCAAATAGTAGTCCCTACAGAAGCTGCACTAGGCGACATAATTCATATAAATTGCAACCCTAGCTCCGTTATAACAAAGTGCAATTCAGATCGCACGGCGCTAGGCGAAAAGACGAAGTTGCTGCATCTCTCTCTCTCGCGTATTGCGCCACTCTACTAACACGTTTAGGGAATGGGGAATTGGTCCGCAGTTGGCCCGAGACCGCTCGGCCGGGCGGTAGGCAGTTATAGCGCGCAAGTACATGGAGTGACGGAGGCCTAGAGTACTGACCGCAGTGTTGTTTTGGTTGTGGTGGTTCCTGGTGGGGCTGCCGTCGCGCTCGTCGTCGTCCTGGCGCCGCGGGCTGTTGGCGGCCGGCCACATGAACATATCCCCGATGAACAACTCCGACATATTCTCCTCACCCATGTCTTCATCGCCAATATCCACGTCGGGGAATATATCTTCGACCCCGTTCGTCATCGGCGGCTCAAACGGCATCTGGTTCGACTGCAAATCGAAATGTTTTTGTAAGTGTTTGGTGTGGTTTAGAGACGATGAGTAGAAATTACTTTTGGTGCAGTGTTGCGCCCGAAAACTTCCGGGTTTTGAGCTGAAAATGTAATAAAGTGGTATTACGAGGCAGGTGATATTTACAAATGTTGTAGGTTAGACTAGATCAGGTTAGGTTAAATAAAGGATTTAATGATAGTAAATGAAGGATTTCCAAGAATTTGAATTAACTAGTGCTGAGTAAAGTAAACAGTATATCCTCATCCTCACACCATAAATCCTAATTTTCCCCATTGATTCTTTCTGATCAATAACTAAGGCATTCCAACATATATTCGAAATATTTGCATGTAAGAAAATACTGCTCAAGATGGAAGTCTTTATTCAACAGAAGTTTATTCATCTAGAATATTTTTAACTAGTAATAAGTTAATATTGAACACCCAAAAGACCTTTCACCCAAAACAATCAGTATATAAATAGGCTAAGGCATCCACAAACCTGCGTAGTTGCAGACGTGGGAAACACCAGTATGTGCGTAGCGGTGACGTCACGCGGCGTGTGCAGGTGGCTTTGTATACTAGCTTGGGAGAATCTGTAATGCAAACGATTAACATTATAATCAGTTGTCGGTCACGTTCACGTGTGACAGACATCATTTTGTCATGCGAATACTCTTATCCCATTGGATGATATTTCAATCTCTCTCTCTCCAGGGCAATCATTATTCCCATCTGATGGTGGTATTCAATATGGCGATTAATATATCTAAAGTCCGACCAGAGAAATAAAAAACCTCTGCATATTGTGTAATTTCTTTTGGACTAATTTTTTAAGGGAAATTGTTGCCATATAGTCGTAAAAATATTCACATGGCGCCCCCAGAGCAGGTTGTGTATTTCTTTGTCAAGCTTTAAAATCCTATCCTGCCTGCCTGTGAGTGCCAGGCTGTGACAAGCGTTTATCGGACATTTGACCGTCAAAACCTGTGAGTAACCAGTTATAAGTTGGCTACAATAGGATGAGCTAAGAAGTAGACTCCTTAACTCCTGATAGATTGGCTGACAGGATGCACGGCACGTTGGCGGGGTACAGCGTACAGCAGGTGTGGCTAGTGCACAGAAGAAAATAATAGTACTAACCCGTACAGAAAGGACACTCACCCCCCCGCGCCAGAATGAGTTTCCGCCCGATATAGCGCCCCACGCCCCGCACCCCGCAGGCGCCGCGGGACTCCGCCGGTGGTGTTCGGGGGTGATTTACATAGCAACTAGCGCCATTGACTTGTAGTTGATATTCAAAAAGAAGTAGCTTGTCAAAACGCGTTTTCTGTATGGAGTGACCGCCCAGTGGCTAGTGCTAGGGGTGTGGCAGTGCTGACCTCTCGTCGGGAGTGAACCGGTCGGCCATGAGGCGCAGGCACGAGTCGGGCTCCGTGGACACGAGGCAGGCTGACAGGATGCACGGCACGTTGGCGGGGTACAGCACCGAGCACGACGCGCAGATGTCGCGCAGCACGCCCGACGCGCGCGTCAGGTTGCGCCGCGACAGCAGCCAGCTCCAACCTTATATCGGAACCTTCATTACTTTTTGGAATTGTAAGGTTCGTTACTTTGTGAGCGTTTCAATGGAAGAGGTTACTTCCGATCTTCTTCTTCTTATCGAGTGGGTTTTAAAGTTAACCTACCTCACAAACCCTGGTGTCGGAAGTGTTGAGCCGCCTCAAGCTTCCGACATGGCTCCTATAACGACTACATCCGTAGATAGTAGCCGGGTCCAACGACTTTACGAGCCTTCCGAACAACAAACATAGAATCATCTTTCTTTTCGGACAAGATTACTTTCGATATATTGAGTCTTAATTTCTGAAGAAAATTAAACGAGCTTTATGATCTTGGCATCTGTTTTGATTTAACATTGAAATTTAGGACTAGTCTGAATTGAGAAAAACTTTAGGATCTTGGCGTATGTTATATGAGCGACCTTTAGAATTTTGACGCCTATTTATGGGATAACTTACGAGATCATGGCGACCCATACCTTAATGTCCACTAGGGAGAAACTTGGAATGTAGCCAACCTTTAGGAATTTATTGGCTATTTTTAAGTTAATTAAAGTCTCATTTAAACTCTTGCCTTTTAAAGGGATTTTACAAGAACTTATAAACCAGACTTTTAAGATCCTCAATATTGTTTTGTTTGTTTTGTGGAGTGTTTTGTTTGCTTTATGGTGTGTTTTGTTAGTGTTACCTTTGAGCTCGCCATGGCCGATCCGCCCCACGCGGCCCACGACGAGCCTCCAGGGCTGCGCGGCCTGCGACATGACGCCGAGCGCCCAGTCCATGAGTTTCGTCAGCCCGAGGTTGCGCGCGCCGCCGCCGCCGCTGCGCCGCCGACGGGATCTATAACGATAGCAGCAATAGTGAGTCAAATGCTCAAATCCGATAAAGCTTGATACGTTGATTTAGCGCCACAAAGTCGATTAAAAAAAAGCTTGTGAAATTTTTGTTCCTAGGGATCATGTAGCTTTTCAACAGTGAAATAATTTTTGATATTGGATCAATAGTTTCGGAGCCTATTCGATGTAAAGAAACAATCAAACTTTTCCTCTTTATAATATTAAAGCCGCACTACACCCTCCACAAAACTAGACGAGACATGGCCAATACGAGGGACGCAGTTATGCGCAAGAGTGAGCGCGGTGTATTTGCATCTCATTCTAACGCATAACCTCGTCTCTTCCGGCTCTCGGGTTTTGTCGAGGGTAGTTTTTTTTTTAATTTATTGGGGTCAACTTACAACTCACGATACAAATAATTAAAAAGTACAATACAGTTTAAGATAATCGTGAAGCCAAAATCGTTAACCACGGATTAGTGCCGGCTTTAGTATGATGAGCTCACCTAGCGGGCACGTGTATATTGACGGCGTGTGTGTGCAACAACTCCCCCCGCGCGTCTGTAGCGGCGGCCAGCAGCCAGCGCTGGTCATGCGACAGGCAGTAGGACACGAACAGCACGCCCCCGCCCGCCTCGTTGCTCGCCCCCGCCTGCCCCCACGTCTCCGCCACCTCCTTCAGCGCGCGCGGCGGCGCCAGCACCCACAGCGGCGAGAATAGCTTGTACGGGGCGCGGTTCTTTTCCTGGAATGGAGAGAGTGATGAATATTTTGTTACAAGTATTTATAAAGTTCGGTATAGCAAGGTAATTCTAATGAGAAATGCAATGAACATTTTTAGATTTTCGCGGTTTTTAACTGCACTAACACACATTTTCACGGGTTTTCTCCACGATTTCTGCAGAACTGTTCTGCCGTGACCATGATCGATGTAACTCGGTCGAAATATCGGTAAGCTCAATTTAAAAAGAAATCGTGGAGAAAACCCGTGAAAAAGTGAGAAATGCAATGATATAATATTATGTGGGATCAAATCATCATCGTAGAATCCCTGATCATTAAAAGCCATGGAAGCATCCAAACTTCTTATGCTTTTTATAAGCAAGGCTGTTAACAGGTGTATTGAAAGAATTAACGGCTGCAAGGCTTGTTTACCATACTCCGCGCTCATAGGGTGATGAAGTGAGTTTTTAAGGAGGAATAGATTTAGTAGGTTCTCACAGTGTAGAAGAGTTGAGCGACACGCGACATAATAGGTGTACTAGGTGTATTCTAAGGTAGGTAAATCGGCACTGCGATTTATTAAAGCAAAGTACTTTTTCACTTATTTGACATTAGACCTAATTAATCTTTTTTACTTTTGTTCCCTATGGCAAAATAAATATTAAAAATATATATTTTAACGATTTTGCGAAATGAATCCCACTTCTGATTTCAAATATGAATCTCTCAGTGCGCCGTAACTGACGCCATTAAGTGTTTAAAAAAACTTATTATTGAATTTGAGCTAGTACCACAGAAGAAAATAATAGTACTAACCCGTACAGAAAGGACACTCACCCCCCCCCGCGCCAAAATGAGTTTCCGCCCGATATAGCGCCCCACGCCCCGCACCCCGCAGGCGCCGCGGGACTCCGCCGGTGGTGTTCGGGGGTGTTTTACAAAGCGCTTAGCGCCATTGACTTGCAGTTGATATTCAGTTGTTATTAACTTGTCAAAACGCGTTTTCTGTATGGAGTGACCGGCCAGTGCTAGTACTATAGTATGGCCACTACCGCTGTGCATCTCTCTGAGGAATGCGCGGCGAGGTGGGAAAAAAGAGCATGAGTTCACATGAGATCAATACACGACACGACGACGACGACGACGACGACGAGTTTACATTTCTAAGGCAAGAATTGTGGCGGAACGGGGCTCTCCCCCTCGCCGCGCATACCTCAGAGAGGTGCACAGCGGTAGTGGCCATACTATACAAAATAATGTTCCAGGTGTCTTACATCTTTGGAGTTAAGGAAGAGGTTGGCGTTGGCGGCGGTGCCGAAGCCGGTGAGCGATTTGCCGTCGGCGCGGTGCTGCAGTAGCCGCCTGCTGCCGCCGAACACGCTGAACGCCAGCGCGCGCAGCTCCGACGCGCACCCGCCGCTCATGCCCCACGCCTCGCACACGCCCTCCAAAGATATTATCTGCAAACACAAATACTAATCAGTACATAGTATAAAACAAAGTCGCTTTCTCTGTCTCTATGTCTCCATCTATGTCCCTTTGTATGCTTAAATCTTTAAAACTACGCAACGGATTTTGATGCGGTTTTTTCTAGTAGAAAGAGGGATTCAAGAGGAAGGTTTATATGTACAATACATGCATAATATACTTAAGTATAACCCACAATAACCATTTTCCCATGCGTAGCCGGGGCGGGTCGCTAGTTAGTAATACAAACTCATTGCGTCAGTCGCGAGAAGCCGCTGGATGCGGGCAGCGCAGGACCGATCATTGTGAAGACCTTTTGGGGAGGCCTTTGTCCAGCAGTGGACGTCTACAGGCTGAGATGATGATGGTGATGATGATAAAGTCATAATATTTACCTAAAAAACATTTCTTTAAAGGCCCCACCAGAGAAATAATCCTCGCCATATTGCGGAATTTCAATGGAACTAATTTTAAAGCCCGACCAAAGAAATAAGATACCTCATCGCCATATTGCAGAAAATTGTTGCCATAGTCGTAAAAATATACACGTGGCGCCCCCAGAGCAGGTTTCTTATTTCTTTGGTCAGGCTTTATAAGGGAAATTGTTGCCATCGTCGTAAAAATATACACGTGGCGCCCCCAGAGCAGGTTTCTTATTTCTTTGGTCAGGCTTTATAAGGGAAATTGTTGCCATCGTCGTAAAACTATACACGTGGCGCCCCCAGAGCAGGTTTTTTATTTCTTTGGTCAGGCTTTACCTAGCATTGGGATAGTACTAGGTTAGTTAAGATAAATCTCTCAAGCACTATACCAAAATTGAGTTATTGGATTTGTTATTACTAGCGTTAGGGATTGTAATCCGTTCCGGCGGATGCGGCGTGTTTTGGGTCCTACCGGATCCGGTTAGTCTACATCGGATCCTGTAAAGTTGATTACGACGCGTACCGGACGTTGGAGCTTGGGCTGGCCGAGGGGCATCTTGTGGGGGCCAGCCCACGCGATCCCCGTAACATGAAGTGGTATGACAAAAGTTTGTCGCACATTTAACTGTCAAAAAAGTTGCGAGGAACCCGCCATATTGAAATATCCTCCCAATAGGATAAGAGAATATGTCTATGTCTGTCACGCTTGGACGGGCATGTTACGAGGGCCTGGTGAGGGTCTTGTTTGCCGTTGGATGCGGGCCAACCGGGACCGATTGACTGAGAGGGCTATGCTTGGAGTTTCCTTGCGTGATCGAATCAGGAATGATGAGATCCGCAGGCGAACCAGAGTCACCGACATAGCCCGAAGAATCGATAAACTTAAGAGGCAATGGGCTGGGCTGACGTAGTGTGGGCAGGCCCCCCACGAGGTGGACCGACGATCTGGTGAGGGTCGAAGGAAGCCGCTGGATGCGGGCAGCGCAGGACCGATCATTGTGGAGATCCTTGGGGGAGGCCTTTGTCCAGCAGTGGACGTCCTGAGATGATGATAATGATGATGTCACTTGCAGGCTGTGTATGTGTATGTGTGTGTGTAGTGTAGAGCGCTCACCTTGACGAGCGGGTTGAGGTGCGGCAGGTGTCTGTGCGCGCGCGCCGCCAGCCGCAGCAGCGCGTGCAGCGAGGGCGCGGAGGGGGGCGGCTCCACGATGTAGATCACCAGCGCCGGCTGACCGCTCTCCTCCTGTGTATGTGTGTGTGTAGTGTGTAGTGTAGAGCGCTCACCTTGACGAGCGGGTTGAGGTGCGGCAGGTGTCTGTGCGCGCGCGCCGCCAGCCGCAGCAGCGCGTGCAGCGAGGGCGCGGAGGGGGGCGGCTCCACGATGTAGATCACCAGCGCCGGCTGACCGCTCTCCTCCTGTGTATGTGTGTGTGTAGTGTTGTGTGTAGAGCGCTCACCTTGACGAGCGGGTTGAGGTGCGGCAGGTGTCTGTGCGCGCGCGCCGCCAGCCGCAGCAGCGCGTGCAGCGAGGGCGCGGAGGGGGGCGGCTCCACGATGTAGATCACCAGCGCCGGCTGACCGCTCTCCTCCTGTGTATGTGTGTGTGTAGTGTGTAGTGTAGAGCGCTCACCTTGACGAGCGGGTTGAGGTGCGGCAGGTGTCTGTGCGCGCGCGCCGCCAGCCGCAGCAGCGCGTGCAGCGAGGGCGCGGAGGGGGGCGGCTCCACGATGTAGATCACCAGCGCCGGCTGACCGCTCTCCTCCTCCTCCCAAGAACCGCCGCCTAAAAACAACAATAAGTTATACCATGTTATACTAAAGCATGACCATACAAATAAAAAACCTCGCCATATTGCGGAAATTCAATGGAACTAATTTTATAATGGAAATTGTTGCCATGTACATAAAAACATACACGTAGCGCCACCAGTAAGCCTAATGTAAGTAGCGACAGGCTCGAGAAGCTGTCAAACGCGATATATTGACAGAACTGCTATGGCTCTAGTGTCACTATGTCGCGTTTGACAGCTTCTCCAGCCTGTCGCTACTTATATAGTAGGAGCCTACTGAGCAGGTTTTTTATTTCTTTTGTCAGGCTTTACTAAAAACAAAGATATGTTTCTAGATCATTTTTACACTGACAAAAACTGCCTGTAATCTTTTCAAAGCTTTTATTATAAAAATGTAAGCACCGAAAATTGTAACCACAAAACTATTGACATCGGACACATTTCATTAACTCATCGAAGTACCCATTTATATCACTCGTTTTTATTTATGCAAGAAAAAAAACTGTAGCGATATCCCACTTTTGATCTAGAACATTTCCACATCAGAGAAAATCATCCTACTCCGATTTTTTTTTTTAATTCATTTAGATAAAATAGCAGGTGATGTTACCTCCAGGAGTATTGCTGCTACTGGTGCCAGTACTACTGGTGGCGTTGGCAGTGCTAGCCTCTTCTTGGTCGCTCTGGCTGGAGGGCGTGGGCGGGTGGTCGGGCGTGGACGGCGGCCGCATGGGGGAGGGGGACGGCCGCTCCAGGTGTGTCGCCTTCTCGCTCTCGAATAGGGAGCGGTCGAAGGTGAGGTTGGCTAGTTGCGGCACGATGCTCGTTCGTAAAGCTTCGGCGTACGCTCGGATGTATTCGCCGCAGCGGCCTGGGGGCAGCTCGCCGGTCCATTCTTCCGTGTTTGAGTCTCTGCGAATGTGACAGTTTCGGCTCAGTTTTAAAGGCTCAAACTCAAGTAGTAATAAAGCTGTCTACTTTTGTATGCAGTATTTTTAATTTTATTTTGTTTTATCAGATCATATCCCTAAAGATAGGGAACCGAATTTATAAATCGCAGGGTGATGAAGAAATCAAGGTAATTTCTAGGGACGACGTCACGAAATCATGTAAGGATTCGGTTGTTCATTACTGCTTGTTACTAAAATATGTGATATTCGACAGAGGAGATCCGTACTAAAGCCCGACCAGAGAAATAAAAAACCACGCCATATTGCGGAATTTTAATGGAACTAATTTTATAAGGGAAATTGTTGCCATAGTCGTACAAATATACACGTGGCGTCCCCAGAGCAGGTTTTAATTTCTTCGGTCAGGCTTTTCATTTCATTAAGGCACCTATTTCACTGGCGACAAAAACAAAAGACGAAAGAGACGCAGTTATGCGTTATAATGAGATACAAATACACCGCGCTCAATCTTGCGCATCCCTTTCGTCTTCTGTCGCTGTCGCCAGTGAAATACCTGCCTAAGACTATCATAACTTAGGTGAATAATGCCCGTTTTCACTAACCTTGTCGTAGGTTTTCCCTAGTTAACAAAAAACTAAGCTAAACAGAGCTTTTAAAAAAAATTGGTTTGCACTAACAGTTTTCACTTAGCCGTTTCGTAAATTTGGCGGTACCTAGCTAAGTAAACGAACAAACTCTATGGTTTCATTGTTTTCCAAAACACGCAAAGTAATGTAGAGTAGTACAATAGTAGACTGCAATTATAGTATAGATTTTGTTTTATTTATTTTTCGAATAAAAAGTACCGTATAACGGAACGTATTTTCAAACACCAATCAGCGTTCAGCATTATTTTCATACAAACTGACAGCGCGGTGAGCGCGGTAACGCTCCAGCTTGTTCATAAATATTGAATTGAATTGTTATATGAATAAAAAGATAATTAAAAAAATATATAAAACCGCCTTCAAAGTCCTAACCTACAAAAGGGAAAAATTTCTATACCTATACCTAATATTATTGTGTTTCACAATTTTTACAAACATTATAAATAAAAACAATGGATGGTCCGAGTACCTACAAGAATTGTGCTGCTTCGAAAGGTAAACAATTACGGTTATTTTCGTTTTGCATTTTTTTTGTCTACAAACTACATAATTTTATTGTTGGATGTATATAAGCGTGCTACTGGTCTATAATAAGTTTGAATATTATGTATATATGATCCAAAGAGCCACGTTTGCATCAAATTATTATGTTACTGGAAGAAAATTTATTTGCAATCGAAGTGCCAAATCCGTGTGCCAAATCGTGTAGAAAAGCCGAAGAAATTGGTGATATTTCAGTAACTAGCAGTTATTCTCAATTGTACGAGAAAGGATTGTATGATGCGGGCAAAGCTGTGTCTGCTGACAGCTAGTTTCAAATAATTATGCAATATAAACACAGACTGTAAATTGGTTATAAACCAATAAAAAAATCTACACAAAGCCACTTTATATTCTTAGAACATAATGTATAAAAGCATTTCTTGTATTTTGGCAGGTATGCAGCTTCACATTGTAAAACAAAAGATCACATCACAATATCTAATGGGATATCAATTAAAACTATTACATCTGGTGCCATTGAAAGAGGGAACAACCTAATAATGGAAGTAATAAATAAGCCATAAAAAAGGTACAATCACGATGTCTTTGTTTTATTGACATAATATTGACTTATCGAAACGAAAAGTTGATTCAGGCTTTTGTAGTAATTAAATATTGTTTATGCATTTCAGGTTAAAAATGAAGAGGCAGAACTGGTCATAAATATGCAGATTATACTAGAAAGATTGTACTATTTTTGGAGCTACACCAGATGGACTTATTAAAGCATATACCATGGAAGTGAAAATGAAGTGAAATAATAATTCAGTTTCTTGTACAGCATCAGCATTGTATTGTATGTTATAGATTATAAAAATAAAAGAAATATAATATAATTAAGTTGGTTGTTTTCTTCTAAAACATTACCTACATAAAAGTTTAACCAGGATATAAACTTTCCATTAAATATTTCATTTCATATATTTTATTTCTTTGTATAACAGTTATAATATTTATAATATTAGTTATGTTATAATATTATAAACTAAATAAGAAATAAAATATATAAAATTAAATATTGAATGGAAAGTATTTATTTATTTGTTTGTATGTTTGCATTGAATGCAAAGATAGAATAGACCTCGGCAAAGGACATAGGCTACCTTTCACCGCGGGAAAATTCTTTATTCCCAGGAGAAAAACTGTTTGCAAGGTCTGCCTATTGCTAAACAAATATATTTCAAACAGTTGTGCTGACACTTCGGCGGCTGATGAGTATACTGCTTCTTTCTTTGTTCATTTCATTTAACTAGCTTTTCGCCCCACGCCTTCGCCCGCGCCGGCAATTTTTCTCGTGGGAATGTGTGATCTTCCCGCAGTAAATGATAGCGTATGTGTTATTTTTATGTATAAGCTAAATGATTGCAAAGTTTCGTTAAAATAAATTCAGTAGTTTTTGCGTGAAAGAGTAACAAACATCCATACATCCTCACAAACTTTCGAGTTTATAATATTAGTAGGATTTAAAAGAAATTAATGGGAAGTTGTGAAATGTTAAAAAATTA
>OX419586.1:1752912-1822912 GCA_948473455.1 Teleiodes luculella | reverse complement strand
CGTCGATCACTGTCTCACTGGCCGAATATAAATCTCTAATACTACCAAAAAATACTTGTTCCTTTTGTTATTCTTTGATACAATGGCAAGTCATTCCCATTAAAATCCCTGTTACTTAAAAGCATTTTTTTCTTATATAAAATATTCGACAATAATTTAACCTGTCTTTCCTTCAATCCATCTGTCACCAGAGTAACAAAAATTACACTAACACCAAATTATTTTCAATAATAAATAATCTATATAAGAATCAGTTTAACTGTGATCAACGGAGCATAGATCTGCACTTAAAAAAATATGTAATTAAATATATAAATGATACTCTCATACATAATAATTAAATAATAATAAAATGCATGACACACGTTCATTCTAAATACTATGCTGCACCTAGCTACTTATAGAAAAAACATTCGCGTGCCGTGTGGGAATCGTGATAAGTGGCCAAATTAACATAAAACACTTGGTGAATTTTGTTAAAATTTAATCAAGTATATCGTGGTTTTATTTTGAATCGTGTTTCACTTTCTTGGTAGTGTTATTTATGTTATGTAAATATTGAAGTTGAATAACCTCAATACGTAAATACAATTTACTTTTTTAGTTATCGAGTTGCATGATAAAGTGATTGCTATTTAATATGTTATTTTAGAGGTCAATTTAAGTTTAAAGAGTTCAAAGAATTTATTTTTTAACTTTTGGACATTATTACATCACTTAGTTAAGTCATTTAAATTATCTTAGATAATACACTACCGTATCGTATCGTAGATAATACACTACCCAAGTTGTTCAGATTTTTTACCGAGGGAAAAATAGAACCGTCATGTCAATGAAAAAAATCGCAATAACCCTCTCACGTAAGTTTGATGCTCAGCATAGCTGGTTTAAAAAAGAAATGACGAATTAATCATTTTAAAATTGGAACTTGTTCTGGAATACCACTTATCGCGTTTCCCACACAGCTCGTGTTAGCATGGTCAGTGGCAGCGGGGTGGGTGTGTGTGTGTGTGTGTGTGTGTACTCACTTGGCGCATGTGCAAGGGGTCTTGCGCGTGGGATCTACGAAGTCTTCCACCTTCTCCGAAGAGTTCTCGCCGTAGCAGATCTCAGCGGCCTGCAAATGTATACTACAAGTTAGGTACTAATTCACTATCGTATCCTCTATGAAATAGAGCATTATTTTAAAATATTTTGAAGCGAAAGTATTCACCTTTAAACACGCATAGCATTATTTGCTTATACTATATTTTCTGGCTTCTATTTCCGTGACGTGAAAGTCAGATACAATAATTTTACTAAAATGCACTTAGAAAGTAAATAATTTTAATTTCGTTTCAGTATTCTATGAGCAAAGTTGCTTGTATTTACAGTTTTTTAACATTTTTGATGAATATTGACTGGTATAATTTAAAAAAAAATCTTTTTTAATGCGTATGGTGTGGTCAATTAAAAGATGAAATGTTAGAAGATAGATTATATCACGAGTTATTAGATCTTAAAATAATTAATAGTACTGTCTGTCCCTTCTTAAATTAATTTAGGAAACATACTCAAAACTATCCGTGATTCAAAGATAGTTTTGTTTCCAGTTTCCAGATTTTAATTACTCAAACAATTCATTTACAATTTTACAATAAGCTTGTTTCTGTGTTTCCCATACAGATAATTTTGTGGGTGAAATGCATAAGGAAGGACCAACTCAACTCTATGAGGATAGTTTTCGGTTTTTATAGCTAGCACATTACGAAATTAGCTTCTAATGTTGGAAATAACGCAACGAGCAAACTTTGGACGCAGAATACAGAATAGTAGTACCTACAGAATGCTCACTTAGCGACATATTTCAAAAAAATAGCAACTCTAGCTTCGTTACAATAAAATGCGATTCAGATCGCACGGCATTACTTAAAAAAAAAACGAAGTAGCTGCCTCTCTTTCTGTCGCATACCGCGCCGATTCGCGCCACTCTACTAACATCTTTAGTTGGCCACTATCGCCTCTCGGAGAGGAACTTCAGCTAATTATATTTAAACTATTGGGTTTGAACAATCTTAAAAGCAGCGACAGATTTATTTTAATAGGCTGTAATTAATATGGGTATGATGAAGAATGATCGTGTGGTATTAGTAAGTGTGTGAGTGTGTGTGTCCGTGTGACCTGCGTGAGCGCGGAGAGCGTGCGGCGGGCGAGCGCGGCGGCGGAGGGTGGCGGGGCGCGGGGCGCGGTGAGCTCGGTCTCCAGCACGTACGGCAGTGGGTAGCGCATGCGCACACCGCCGCACACCACCTGCAACACAAACATAAACATCAATCTCAAGTTAAACACTATTCATTCTGAGTTACCGCTATCGAATAAGAAACAAAATACGGGTGTTCAGCCCACAGAACATTTAAAAGAGGTTAGAAAGGCGCTGTGGGCGGGGCCGGCGCGCGCGCGGCGAGCAAACGCTCATACTCCACGCAAAGACGCGATCGCGCTGTCTAACTCACAACATAGCTATAAAAATGTACGTCATCGTTGTGCGTCGCGCATACAATTATCCGCGTCCATCTTTTGTTTTTTTGATTATTTTTTTCAATTGACCTATGCTTGAGTCGAAAAAGTACGACGGATCAATTTTGTTACACTTGCCTTGCTGCCTATGATTGTATGTGCGACGCACGACTACGACGCTCGAAAGAAGCAAGTGTGATGGGTTTCTAACAATGCTAGCTTATCGTGTGGATTTTGAGGTTAACCTACCTCACAAACCCTGGTGTCGGAATTATATGTAGAACCGCCTCATCGATCATCATCTTTTCGGACAATAATCAGGTGTTATGTCCTAAACAAGGTGATATATGTTCGACGAGTCCCCACCGGGATTCGCACCCGGAACCTTAGTAAGGCTGCGTCCCCACGTCTACGGCGCGGCGCTGCCACCGTGTAACGTCACCTCAGCGTGCGCCAATTCTAGTTATAATACGAGAATAATCCTTTCGCGATCCATATCCACGCACAAATACATTCGTTACTAGAATTGGCGCCGCGCCGTAGAGATGGGGACGCGCTGTAACGTCAGGCGAGCTTTTGACCACGGAAGCTGTGTAGGTTAGTTACCTCGACGGCGCCGCAGCCCTGCTCCAAGGGGTAGAGCTGTCGCCACGCGTCCAGCAGCCGCGAGGTGGCCGCGTCGTTGTCGCTCCACTCGCGCCCCGTCACCGTGCCCTCCAGACCGAACGGCGCCAGGATCACTGCAACAGTCACATTTTACATTTAAAACAATACTAGCTGTAATAATTGTAAATAACAATATGATATAGCTATAGTATAGCGACCCGCCCCGGCTCCACACGGGAAAATGGTTATCGTGGGTTATCCTAAGTATATTATGCAAGTATTATACATAAACCTTCCTCTTGAATCACTCTATCTATAAAAAAAACCGCATCAAAATCCGTTGCGTAGTTTTAAAAATTTAAGCATACATCCCTATATACTTAATTTTTTAAAATTTAAAAACGACATAGGGACAGAAAATGCGACTTTGTTTTATACTATGTAGTGACAAGAGAAAGGTAAAAGGGGCTGACACCCCATATAGTCAGGCCTCCGTCACTCGCTCGCGTACGTTTGAACGTACAACGGACAGAGCGGCACCGCACGATTCTCGCCAAAACTATGAAATCACTAAGACTTAGTTCTGAGCAGAAAGTATTATTTATTATTAAGATTTTGTAGGCTATTATAGAGTAGGTATTTTCGGTAGATACTTTTGTATGTGAGTGATGTATCTGTTACGTTAGTAACTATTTATTAATCACCACATAGTATAAAATAAAGTCGCTTTCTCTGTCCCTATGTCCCTATATATGCTTAAATCTTTAAAACTACGCAACGGATTTTGATGCGGTTTTTTTTAATAGAGACAGTGATTCAAGAGGAAGGTTTAGATGTATAATACATGCATAACACACTTAAGGATAACCCACTTAAGGATAACCCACAATATCGCTGGATGCGGGCTGCGCAGGACCGATCATTGTGGAGATCCTTGGGGGAGGCCTTTGTCCAGCAGTGGACGTCTACAGGCTGGGATGATGATGAACCCACAATAACCATTTTCCCGTGAGGAGCCGGGGCGGCTCGCTAGTGATAAATAAAACAAAGAATGTTACCCTTGGCATCAGGCTGATGGTCCGGCTGGTTGAGCCTGGCGAGCCGCTTGGCCGTGAGCGTCCGCACCGGCGGGTGTTGCCGCACGTCCACCGACGCGCAAACCGTGCTCTCCCCGTGGAGGAAGAACGCGAACGAGAACGATAGGTGCCACGGGCTGGAACATAACAAAACATTCATATCATTTATGTACAGAAAACTGATATTATTTTATTAACAGTCATTGGGTCCGATTCTACAGATTACGCTCTTTAAATTTAAAAATCATATGTCCCTTTTACGTTCATAAGAACGAAAAGGGACAGGTGATTGTCAACTTAAATTTAGAGACGTCTAATATCGATTTTACGCGTAGTTCGCACTCATTTCTATACGAATTAAAGAAACCAACAACTTTAATTTAGCGTAGCGGCCACGCCGGAATTGATCCCTTTGTCAACTTAAAAATACCTACTTAGGTATGTTTAAGTTGGAAATTAACTGACAATATTCAAGCGTGATCAAGGTAAGGCTTGATAAAGGGATATGTGGCTGGACATCCCATTACAAAACTCGCCCCGTTCACCTGTCTAACTAACAGCAACTGCGTTTCCTAATCTGCCTGCTATGTATGAAATATGGATACTACCTCCAAATCAAGAAAGAGAGAGGATATAAACCATTGGTGAAATGATAGATTTTGATATTTTTAAATATACAAAAAAAAACTAGTACACTGAACTAGAAAACTGTGATAGGTTGTTTCAGTAGCAGTAAACTAGTAATTGAAATGTGCGAAGGTGAACGAAGTAGCGCCCTGGTGTCTTGACGAGCGCCACACAGAGATCTTCGTTTTGATCTAGGAAGCAGCCGGCGTTGCCACCGGCTTATTTGAGAACAGCTCATTGAATATAACTGCTTCAAATTTGGCTTCCAAGCAGAAGTTACCATATTTTCAAGGTTAGACAACCACGTAATGACAGGATGCACTGAACAGTCTTACTGGTCTGAAGGACATAAAAATAGAGCCAGATAAGATTATGTAAAGACTAAACTAAGTGATGTAATATCCAAAGTTAAAAAATAAATTCTTTGAACTCTTTGAACTCTTTAGGGAGACTTTTTCCCAGCAGTGGGATAGTTTGTACTGATTAATTAAACAAGTAAATAATAGAATAGAACACTTCCGCTTGACCACCACTGTGTCTCTTTTGCTTGCCCATGAATAGACGGTACCACGTGACTGACACAAGCCTACGTCATTTTGCGCTGTTCATCCTTGTCTATTAACACGCATTCGACAAGGAAGAACAGCCAAGATGACGTAGGTTTGTGTCAGTCACGTGGTGTAATGGTTAGATCTTGTTTTCTTAGACCATAATAACTACGAAGCGATATATTTTTTAAATGGTAAGGCGCGAAAGTCCCTCATAGTAGCTATCATGCGCTTGGTTATATTTGTTTTTATGAAATCTAAGTATTTAAATTTATATTCGTCATGTGAATTTGGCTTCAGGTCTACTGTTCTATCATTCTAATATTATAGAGAGGAAAGATTTGTATGTGTGTGTGTGTATATGTTTGTAATGAATAAACTCAAAAACTACAGAACCGATTACAAAATTCTTTCACTATTAGATAGCTACGTTCAACCTGAGTAACACAGGCTACCTTTCACCGCGGGAAAATGCCTCATTCCCACGGGAAAAACTGTTAACGCGGGCGGAGCCGCGGCGGAAAGCTAGTACCTGATATAGCCATCACTACATAGTATAAAATAAAGTCTCTTTCTCTGTCCCTATGTCCCTCCCTTTGTACGCTTAAATCTTTAAAACTACGCAACGGATTTTGATGCGGTTTTTTTTAATAGATAGAGTGATTCAAGAGGAAGGTTTATATGTATAATACATGCATAATATACTGAAGGATAACCCACAATAACCATTTTCCCGCGCGGAGCCGGGGCGGGTCGCTAGTGCTATTATATAACTAAGTACCTGTTTCCAACGTCCTCCTCGTCGCCATCGTAGGGCTGCACGAACCACTTGCCCAACCGGACGAAATCCCGCGACAGCAGGCATCTGGAAAACAAACAACAGAACATTACTATACTATACAATACAATACAAATAACTGGTCAAAATTGTTCATAAGAGACATGGTCTAAAAAACAAGGTCTTCTACTCCGACCACGTGACTTGACACAAGCCTACGTCATCATGCTGTTCATCCTTGTCTATTAACACGCATTTGAAAAGGTTGAACAGCATAATGACGTAGGCTTGTGTCAAGTCACGTGGACGGATAGAAGACCTTGTTTTTAGACCATTATAAGAGAGTAGTAAAAGAAAAGGAGAGAGGCCTTTTCCAGCGGTGGGACAGTTTAGGTTAGGTAATAAAAGTATATAAGACTGGTAGAAATTAGTGCATTAGCAATATGGCCTCCCATTTGTACAGGTTTATTATTGTGGACTGTATTTCTTGTTATTTGTTATTGGTGTTCAATATTGTATATTTCTTATTCTATTCTAAATACAAAGTAAAAACCATACTCGTACAAGTTGACACCCAGAAAAAAATAAACAGGCGGCATTATTGCTATGCCTATGGTAGTAATCTCATCCAGAGAACAATGATGTTAACTCATTATTTTCTGGAAGTTCCGAGAATTTCATAATGTTTGATCGAGCACTATTATTATTATACCTTTCAAGCTTGATACGTCGATTTAGCGTAACAAGAGTAAGTACATTATAAAAAATCATGAATGTAATAATAGTCGTTAAGCGCAGTAATTTTAGCAAGATAGAGGCTGCCATAGTTCTGCAGAGGACTGGTATTAGCACAACAATAAGGAACAAATAGTAAGTATAATAAAATAAATGTTGATTACTGATTGATTATGATTATTAATAAATAAAAATAACAAAATACATAGTTAATATTTATAAATCGAAAAGAAAAATGAAGATCTTTGAGCTTGGGCGCCTGTACGGCCCAGATAGCCAAGGAGATGCGGGTTCAAGTCCCAGCCCAAGCTCGAACATCTACATTTTTCGCTTCGATTCATAAATAGTATACGCTAACCGACGACATCTGTTGAAAAAGCAATAAACTACATAGTTAATTTCTGATAAAAGAATATTCCAATAAACCTATTCCGGTACTTATAATTTATTAACATGACCGTATTATTCTGATTACGACCAAGTTGCAGTTAACATCGAGGTGATCGCTTTAGTGCTAGCGTTTCTATATCTTAGTAGGTGATACGGGGCCCCGTTTCATGAAACAAGAAACTTGCTAAGTTGATACGACAAATAAATATTATATTGTTTACGTTAGAGACAAGTCGGCTACAAAATAAATTTTTAAATTTTACATCGCTTTTATCGTTTAAGCCAAAAGACGTCTACCCCTATTACATGCCCGGTCCACGAGTGACAGACATAATTTTGTCGTGCGTATTCTCTTATCCTATTGGAGGATATTTCAATATGGCGGGTTTCTCGCAATTTTTTTACAGTTAAATGTGCGACCAACTTTTGTCATAGCACTGCATATTACGGGGGCTGGACTAAGGCATCCCCCAAAAATCTCCAGCGGCTTTCCGTGACACGGAGTGACACCCTCACCAGATCCTCGGTCCACCTTAAGGGGGCTTAGCCACATTCAAAAACCATTTTATACTATCGGCAAATTGTAAATTGAAATTTAGCGAAATAGGTCCCAAGTAATGAAATGAGTATAAAATTAACATAACAAAGGCTTTGAACACATGTATTACGATTGTGCAGCAACAACGCATCGATAGCGAATCGTGTACAACTTCATGGCATGTGCTATGTTTTATGTTGTTTACTAAGTATCTCAAGGTCTGTGTAGACGAGCTGCAATCAAGCCGCGAGTATTCGCTCAGTGTGACAGGGCTATTCGCTGCGGATTCCATACTAACCGTGTTCATTTTTAGTCGCAGCGAATGCAATCGCAGTGACTATTCGCTGTGTGTGATGTGATGTGACACGAATTTTCAATGGTGGTCATGGTGTAGTCATTGAAATAATTCATTTTTAAAGAAAGAAAAAATAAGCAAGTAGTATCTCAGCAAGTTCTACCTGCTGTGTGTCGCAAATTAAATGAGAACTGCAATAAGCAGATTATTTCTGTAGGCACTCAATATCATTAAAATTTAAATTGTAGAGTAGACAGTAAAATAAATACAAATATCCCACTACTGGTTCATTTTATATTTAGTTTCCTTCAAAGAATTGAAAGAAAAACACGAAATATTAAATACCTAAAAAAGAGTACAAGTAATCAACGCAGTCTACGAAATGAGGTGCGAAAGCAGCTCGTCTGCAAAGACCCTTACATACAAATCAGTTTGTACAGGCACACCTTATCGAATGATCAACAGCAGTCGACTAGGTGGAATTTCACGCGGAAATCGATGAGAGCAATCATTCAAATAAGCAACTTATTTCTCAGTTATAAAGCCGTTGATGTGATTACCGTGTGTGTAGCGGATTCTATACGGTCTATACGGTATTTATTTACCTATATAATCAGAACTTATACTAAATAATATAAAATTCTGTTACTTGAAAGTAACATTGCGTGGCAAAAAGAAGTTTATAGTTAGGGAAAAATCACGAAGCCCCTTCCTCGCCCCCCTTTAAAGCCCAACCTCCGTGGTCGAGTGGTCAAAAGCTCGTCTGACGTTAAGGAGGTTCCAGTTTCGAATCCTGGTGAGGATCCGTCGAACAAATATCACTTTGTGAGACTTTTCCCAGTTTGGTTAGGGCATTGCAATCACCTGATTGTCCGAAAAGATGATTCCGAAGGTACGTAAAGCCGTTGTTCGCGGGTACTATCTGCGGATGTAGTCGTTATAGGTAGGAGCCATGTCGGAAGCCCAAGGCGGCTTAACAATTCCGACACCAGGGTTTGTGACGTAGGTTAACCTTGAAACACACACGATAAGCAAGCAACGAAGCCCCTCCCTATTCTAAGCTACAACATCCAACCGCCCTGGAAGCGTAGATAATATACGAGTAATATCTCCATTTTTCAAGCAAGAGGAATTAGTCCAACAGTGGACTATTACAGGCTATTTTAACATTTTGCTTTTTTTTTTTTTTTTTGAATTGACCTATGCTTGTGTCGAAAAGGTACGACAAATCAAGCTTCACCGGACTGGTAACATTTTGCATTAGTATTAACAGCTGTTAAAACTCAGCTAATTATCCTTATAAACTTATCGCACGGTTTATTTCGAGCATTACTTCGAGCCGAGCGCACGCGCCTTGTCGTAAACAAGCCACTTTACGCGTATTACTCAACGCGCCTTACAATGAATACAATTTATTTTGTCTCATTCGCACTTCAACTAGCACAATCACTTGTCTCTTTCGCACTGACGCTGATTCGCCAACCTTGTGCTTCGTCTAGATTTAGTGAATTCGCATAGGCGTTTTGATTTGCCCTATTACTTAGGGCTGTTGCTTATTGAGACGCGATTCGAACACGATGCATTTATAAACTGCGTGAATATTTGTAAACATTTTGTTAGTAGCATGAAGATATTTTTTTTAAACGGGACACTTCTTTGCTTTTCCGGGACAAACAGCAAATGAGCGGTAGGCGTACCGCGATTCATTCATCATAGGATATTTAATATCATAAATTCACGAAAACGTGGGTACTATAAATAAACATTGCTTTAAATAAGAATACGAGTAAGTACAAAACATAATTTACGCTTATTAACTTTATTCAGAACAATTATGTAGTTTTGATAGCATAAATGCATAATACGTGCGTGACTTCTGTGCATTAATAATTGCTGTCTACAAAACTTAACCATTTGACTATTTAATAATTTAAAATACGTGTTAAAATTATAAATAATAAAATAAATAAATTAAAGCTCTTAATCACATAATATTGTAGTATAGTGTAGTACTATTATTTTCTTCTGTGGTATGGTAGATATTTTAATTGAGTCACAGTCACAGTCACAGCTGTATTATATGGACTTAATTTTATTTGCGAAAACATCAAAAATTTTTGAAATTAAAATCGAACTGTTTTTCTTCTAATAATTATAATTTATAACGGTTTCCTATCTATTAAAAAAAGGAGTTCAGGGTAGTTTTGTAATTTTAGCTAAATTCATTTTGACGAGCAATATTTTTATTTTATTTTATTTTACTTTATTTGGAAAACTTACAGCTAGTTACATAAAACTTCGATTTGCAACAATGAATGGAAACTAAAGCCATTTACAAGTTTTCGCCTGTAGAGATGATAGTACTCGAATAAAATAATGGTAACAATTTATAAAGCTGCCACATGATACAATCTTTTCAGTCAGCATCAGTACAACTTAAATGGATGCGACTATGCAACAGAAAGATGGAGCAAATGCGTATTGGAATGCAGGCCACGTTTGGGCAGATCACCAGTCAGATGGTCAAAGGGTCTAAAGTTCTAAACATGTAGGTCACTGAGATGAACCAGAAAAAGTATTGCGCTGCATGGACATGCTTTGGGGAGGCATATATCCGACCAGTGAGAATGGTGTAGAAGATACTAAACAGCTAAAAAGCCATATACTTTCGCTATTATAAGGGAGATTGTATAATGTAGTAGAGGTATTAATTCAAACGTCAATGTCGCTCCCATACGGCTCCAATTTCGCGTCGACGACTAGGCTGGGTCTTTGACCCTCCTCGTCCCGATGCGACCTTAGCTTAGCTAGTTGCTCCAAATTACAACCACACCTCGTTTAAAAGCTCCAACCGTGAAAAATGTTTAGACGATTCCATTCGGCCGAGACGCTTGACCAGTATTTCGAAGGTAAAGGATCTCATAGCAACAACTTGATCGAGAACACGCACTCGTTTTAAACGGTTCTGCCGGCGATGAAAGTTACGACACGACATTCAACACCAAATCATAAAGAAACGGCAATAAATGTGCACAAAATTATGTTTAAACTCGACGAACTTTGAAATTGAAACGGCCGACGACCATTTAAATAAAAAAGCAAATGAATAAAACGACGGGTTCATTATTACAAGTGTGTATCGTTGTCGTAAAATCGTGGTGATCGCGTCGCGGCGATCGCATTGTTTCTTTGACGTGCCGCGGGGTCAACGACTCGTCTGGATTTCGTCCACATCCGAGATTCTCGACGGTGGGAGATGCATGCTCCTGCCTGCCTACCCACTACTTACTTACACTACACGAGCACGTATATACCTCGCTATTCGGCTGATTCAATGTAACTTTCAATATTGAATAGGTACGCGACAAAGACATTTGCATCTCAAAGACAACGATTTTGTATAATTTAGGTTCTTATGAGGTAATGAATTTTCCTTTTCAGACAAATGAAGGATTATAGCTGTAATATGCTTTTATTTCGTTTAACATTATATCGTGCGGGGGCAAAGCGGCAATGTTCAAGCAAAAAACGACATTAGAACGCCCGGGTTGGATGCAACGACCTTCGCAAAACAATGACGCCCGGCCTGCGCCCGCGCCGCCGCACAGTGGGCTGAAAATCGCCTTTCATAGACATAGAGAGATGAATCATTAAGGGTCACTTTTTTCGCTTGAAATAGAATCTGCCCATCAATACTATTCTACAAAATGTTGTTTGAGACTATTCGGAGCATAATTGAGCACGCTGGAATTTTTTGAAGAAAAATTTGTATGGAGCTGACTTGAAAAATAAGGATATCTCAGTAATCGCAAGGTTGCGGGTTATATCCTTCGGTGAATATTTAGAGGCATTTATTTATGATTTTTTGGCATACTTCATATAACGGGAATCAGTGCGATCTCGTGGGAAAAAAATACAAAAGTTATAATATTTTTATTTTCATTTATTTCATATTTCTAGAGCCATATTATTGCTTAAATGTTTTGGATATTATGTTTATTATGAATCTAAAACCGAACTCCGACAGACTTTACTCCGACAAGACACTACTCCGACAAAACATAAAACCTAACCTAACCTAACCTACCGAACTTGTCGGAGTAGTGTCTTGTCGGAGTAGTGTCTTGTCGGAGTTCGGTCCTTAAACCGTTTATTATGTGCAGTTTATAGTAAAATACGATATATACAAAAACCAAAAACATACACCAGTAACGGACTGACTTGCGATTCCTTATTAAAAAATACGTATTATAAATAATGTCTTAAATATAAATTAGTCATTCTTAATCGTAAAGCAGGTACATTAGTTAATAACGTCAATAGTGATAACTGATAATCACAAAATGTTAGTAAATGACCGCACGGTACTGCATGTATTGATGTTTAAAATTAAATAATAACGAATTCTCGGTTATTGAGCAAATTTGTGCAGAAATATTTAATGAGGGTAATTAGAAACGATGCGAAACATACGATATAAATAGTTACAAGTTCAATTCAATATCAGTTCATTTTGAGCATTTCTACTGTTAACGTCTAAAAACATCTTTTTATCCTGTGATTGTGAAACATGGAAAGTCTAACTACCAGTAACGGACTGACTTGCGATTCCTTATTAAAAAATACATAGGTATTATAAATAATGTCTTGAATATAAATTAGTCATTCTTAATCGTACAAACAGCTCGGCCAGTCAATATTCGCTACAAGCCAATTTTCATAATCACGTCTAAAAACATCAGGTTTACGACAGGATCTCATCCATCTGTCTTGAACAGCTCGTGTGAATCTTCGACAATACTCCTTGAGAGTAACACTGTCTGCTTGTCTGTCTGGCTTAGTCGAATGACAAGTGAATTGAACAGCACTTCGTGATCAAAGGAAATTTCGACCTGTTTATCGGTCATAAGAACGAATAAGTCCAAGTTTGTAATTAGACTTTCCATGTTTCACAATCACAGGATAAAAAGATGTTTTTAGACGTTAACAGTAGAAATGCTCAAAATGAACTGATATTGAATTGAACTTGTAACTATTTATATCGTATGTTTCGCATCGTTTCTAATTACCCTCATTAAATATTTCTGCACAAATTTGCTCAATAACCGAGAATTCGTTATTATTTAATTTTAAACATCAATACATGCAGTACCGTGCGGTCATTTACTAACATTTTGTGATTATCAGTTATCACTATTGACGTTATTAACTAATGTACCTGCTTTACGATTAAGAATGACTAATTTATATTTAAGACATTATTTATAATACGTATTTTTTAATAAGGAATCGCAAGTCAGTCCGTTACTGGTGTATGTTTTTGGTTTTTGTATAAATCGTATTTTACTATAAACTGCACATAATAAACATAATATCCAAAACATTTAAGCAATAATATGGCTCTAGAAATATGAAATAAATGAAAATAAAAATATTATAACTTTTGTATTTTTTTCCCACGAGATCGCACTGATTCCCGTTATATGAAGTATGCCAAAATATCATAAATAAATGCCTCTAAATATTCACCGAAGGATATAACCCGCAACCTTGCGATTACTGAGATATCCTTATTTTTCAAGTCAGCTCCATACAAATTTTTCTTCAAAAAATTCCAGCGTGCTCAATTATGTTCCGAATAGTGTCAAACAACATTTTGTAGAATAGTATTGATGGGCAGATTCTATTTCAAGCGAAAAAAGTGACCCTTAATTATTCATCTCTCTATGTCTATGAAAGGCGATTTTCAGCCCACAGTGCGCCGCCGCCGCTGCCAGGTGCAATCTTTTGGCGCGAAACAATACAAATATTACACTTGTTAATGTGCGATTACATTCTGTGATTACATCGTGTTATTTTGCGGCATATTTAAAAAGATAGCAGCCAACTAACGTTTAGAGATAATTGGTACGCCCGTAATCAGTAGAAACGTGATGAAGCGATAAATAAAGTGGAAACGTGACATTTTATTGGTAAAGATAATGTCGTATCGTAAAGAGATGATTGCTTTAATAACGTTTTTCACTGATATACAGATTCAATTTCTAACTACTGTTTCATATAGCTAGTTTACATTTTCCTTTTAATAAAGAAATATATGTAATTTAAAGGGTTCTAAATTCTACAAAAAAAAACTTTAGTAGACTGATAAAGAGGGTCGTCGCGGTTTGAAGGAATGTATGTTTTCTATTGTGTGTTCTAACAACAGGCTCCTACTCAGAACTAATGGCATTAAATTACAAGTACGTCAGTCCATTGCAGATTGCTTTTGATTGCAGTAAACTGCTGATAGCTTCTGACCGCCATGCGCCATTAGCATTACTCGTACCTTTCGATAAGGTTGTGCAAAGCCTTGAACAGCAAAGAGCGGCACTCGTACGACAGCCCGCTCTCCCACGATCCTTGTTCGCCTTCTGTAAACAAACACCAAAATACACATCAGACTCTTGCACATTAATAGCAATATAGAAAACGTCTTGTTATTCAAGTCCTTGACATTGCTTGCCCTTTCTTTTGACGTATTCGCACCACTTAGCGTCTAGAATTAGCACGTTGCGACATCGAATTCTTTAACGTCATCTCAATCAGTCAGTGTAGTGAAACATTGCCATATTTGTTAAACAGGCAGACCTGCCAAGGCAACGGGGACAGTGAAAAAAAAACTGCAGTGTCATTAAGATTGTTGGGAAGAGATACCACAGAGATACAAAATTTAAGCATAGAGCTAAAAAAACTAGAACGAGTTGCATGTGCAATCGGAAGATAAACTCGGCCTATCATCGGTATTACATGCGAAAACAAAACGGATCGCGCGCGGCGTTGCCGCTCCGTGCGCAGCTAGTCGTCTTTCTCTGGCAAAGGGGCGGGGCGGGGCGACCCGTGTGACGTCAGGCGTCGACCGCTCGTATCGCACGTGCTTGTGTTTGTTGCACGCGGCGCGCACGACACACATGTGAGCTGCCTTTAGCGTCCGCTACGCTAACATATTAATTGACATTGAATTTCTTGTAATAGACAGATGACGAGGTGATGGGATGATGTTTATTTTCCTGCCTCTAATGGCGGAGATGTCTGAATCAGCATTAGGTTAGGGTAGCGTTATCGGTTGCAGATTGCGGAATAAAACAGAGCAATAATAACTGTAAAGTATAATGACTCTGAAGTTATCTTTATCGTTCAAGCGCATTTAGCCCTTGTGGCAGATATGATAGGTGTTGTATTTTTAGTTGCAACATTGAAGCTGGAGTTGTTCCAAGCGTGCAGCCTTGACATTCGTGCTCCAGGTGTGCGCGTGCCATCTCCCGCGTCTCCGATGAACTAGTTTTTCCAGTAGCTACAAGTTAGCAATGTTCTAATTCAAAATTCTTCATATTAACAAAAACGACTTTTGAAATTTTAGAATCATTTTTGTCAACTTGAACATAATACTGGAAAAATAGAGCATCTGGATTCAAGATCTTTAATACATATATCGTTGAACACCTAAATTGATAAAGCGCTCAAGTTTTTTGTTCCAGATGCTCACTGACTGAGAAGAATAAGCGTTCTGAAATCCTTTATCCAAAAGCATTAAGTAAAACGTCTGGTTATCGTCTGATAACCTGAACTGTACCGGGTGTAACCAAGGGCCAGGCATTGTTGAAAGTATCCCAAATATAAAAGAGAAAACTCAGAGATTTAAAGAAATAGCACCATACGTGGATGATCTTATTGGCTCGAAAAACGAGTAATTTCATTCATATCTTACACAAATTAATGATAAACGTTTCACATATTAGAATGAATTACTGTTTAGTTGAAGCCAAGGCAATCTTACACGTAGGTATATGGATGATTTGATGAACATTTGGAAAAGGTTTACATTTTATATGGATGATTTCTTTGCTCTCAAACAAAAACAATCCTGTGTGAACTTTATTTAGATGATGTTATGTAGATTTCAAATGATTGCATGTCATGTGGATGATTTAACTTCGTAGTTAGAAGTAGCATAATTGTATGACTTTTATTTAGATGATTTATGATAAGGGTCAAATTACAAAATTAAATGTCACAGATTTCAGGTAAGTAATGATTTTATGTAGATGATATTATTGTTCCGGATCAAGAGCGATCCTTAGGTGCTATTTATATACGATGTTGTCCGTTGTATTTAAATTGTATTTGGATGATTGAACAGAGCGAGGCAAGAAGTACGGCAACATAATACAAGCGAGTCCAGCCATTACATCAAGTAGTTCGGTTCGGCACCAGCGACTCTCTACATCTCAAGGCCGAGCGCTACAACGGTTCGCTTACTGTATTCGAATACCGGAGCGAGTCACGACTCAGCCCGTCTACCGAGACATAGCGATTAGGCCACACCGAAGATTTCAGCATCGATTGTCTGCTCTCCAGCCGAAGAAACAAGACATACCAATTTGAGAGAGGTAATGGATGCAGACGGGACGGCAAATTGCTCACGTTGTCTGAAAACTGCTTGCCGGGTCAACGTGATTGTGCGGTTTTGCGGCGGCGGCGAGATGGAACAATTTCGACACCACTGTACGTACATAGAGATTTGCGAGCTTATTTAGAAAAGGATTTCTGTTTTAGACGTACTTGTCAAGAGGAAAAGTTCTAATGTACCATAATATCCTGTTCATGTCATGCTCACGCAGTCCATCAAGAATGTCGTCATTACGTCACGCAAGTATGACGTCTCTGTAATAAGCGTGGAATGTGGATGCATTCTTGTGTGCAATAATGAGGATAGTTTAAGGTTCAAGGTCGCACATTTTGTCGCGGTAACGGCGGTGGTTGGCACCAGCCCGCGGCGGGATCAATAGCAGGCAGACGCCGCGCGCCGCCGCGCCACCCGCCTCCGCACCACACCAATATCAACGCTCTACGATTATCACCATTGTTACCGACATCATTGTTTGTTTGGATTCCGCTAATGCGATAACCACTTGATAATTCAAATCAAGGTATATCTATTACCTTGAGATTATGATAGGAAAATTTTCTGAGCTGATTTACGGTCTTTACGGTATTGCGGCGGTTAAAAATAATCCAGTTGGACGCTGATCATTCGGTCTCCGGTAGTAAATATCGGTATTAACGGTTGGATGTCGGAGCGGGGAGATTTAGTGGCGTTGACAGCGCAACAACATTATCGCGACACGTGGGCTGCTGTGGCCGCTGCAGCGGGTTGCGTCTCGCTCGCACTTCCACTGCATCAAGCGATCTACGCGACCGACTAAATTATGGCTTTCGACGAATAATAAACAATATTATTCTTGTTTTGCGACATAGCACGTTTCATACGTAATCAAAATCGATGTTTTGCAATATTATGCCACATCATACAATAGGTACACATTTTCATTATTGCATACAATATCACTAAATGCCCTTTTTGCTTTACTGCTATATTCTGCTGTAGTAAAAAGTGACTGTGTACTTAGTACAATAGTTCTTAGTTCCTTGCTTTAGTTAGTAGATACGATGGAATTGTTAGCAAACGTTGTTATTTACAAGGCTTTGGTGACCGACCATGCAGCATTAAGTCAGACATCTGACATGAATCGGATCGTAACTATTCATACCATCATGCATAATTAATATGTAGCATATTGGAAATAATAGGCTGGACTTGCAATTTATGCGTGTGAAGCAAGCTTGGTTAAATGACTCAGACAGATGGGATGGATGCATTCATCGTTATTGTTAGACATTTTGTGGCAAAGAACTGTCACCGCCTGATGGGCCTGGACAGCATAAATGGAATTTAAAAATTCATCGCGCGAGCGTGCGGTCTCGGTTGCGGTATCTAGTAAACATCGGAGTGACAGCACTGATAGGCGGGCGGCGAGGCGGGCCGGCAACGTCGCGGGAAATCTGCGCGCGCTTTGTTTACAACCTCGGCCCTCGCCTCGCGAGGTTAACCGCTGCGGCAACATTCGCCGACCCAACGCTGACGAGCGCGAAAGCCACTCGACCACCTCACGCGACACACACGCAAACCGCTCCCACAAAATGAACAGTCTATCTACTCTAAACCGGTTCCGGTTTAAGGATTTCCAGATTTTCCAGTTCAATGCAGTATTACATGAAAAAGGGCAATTCATTGAAAGGGCGGACGATTGTGAAGGCGGATACGGCATTTAACCCGAATCGGCGGGCGCCTGATAATGTAATTCAAGATCGTATCGAGCGCGTGGAAATCTGTCAATTCGCGCGCGCCCCGTGCGGCGGCGGACGGTGGCGCGGCTCGCTCCCTCGGTCCTGAACGGGGCCAGTGTTGTTGACTCGCTCGCACTCGCCCACGTGCGTGTGACGTCACCGCGCGTCGCCCCGCCGACGTCACTGGCCGCCCGCAACCACCCATTACGACCCTACCCCTACTAGAAGCTGCAGTATTCATGGCTGATGTACTTAGCGGATTAACTCCCTAATCGAAATTCTTGACAATATAACGTGCAGTAGCGGTACAAGCTTTGAATATCTGATCATTAGTAAAATTCTCATTCATTCATTTATTAACTATCAAAATTCAGTCAATGAAAAGTACTTAGTGAATTTGTGTCAATGTTCTGTGATTTGTCAATGCCCCACTTCAAAATCCGTTTGTTATTTAAAAGGCGGAAAACCTACGCTCAGCGCTCAGCTCATATTATTTAGAAGGCGCCGTCTAAGTAAACTTCCAGACAAGCTTGCGGTCCTAGTCTGACTAAACACTTCCACACACCGGGGCGGATCTGTGTTCAAGCCGCAGACATCTGCGCGGGCAGCTGCTTGCGACCCACCCTCCCTTTTGTTTTACACTCCTACATAATATAACATACAGGACTAGGACTTGAGATGGATTCGAGAACGAGTTACTCTATACAAGCAACAGATGGGAGGTTAGCGAAAGAAATCGCATGTTGCTCTTTATATTTCAATCAGCAATTTGTACTGGAACTTTTTGTTACCGATCCGAGTAACAGAATCAATCGTTACAGCAGATAAGGCTGAAACTAACTGCAAATGCGATTAAAATGTGACGCGCAGTATCATGGAAACAATAGTTACAGTGGGTGAATACGATGTTGCAATAAACGGTAAGCCAATCGCGGCTAGTGTTGTATCATACTATTGGTTGCTTAACTGAGTCGAATCTATAAAGGCGTACAGTCGATTGATAGATCAAAATTTGAATTTCTAATAGGAGCAATACAGTCGGCGATCGATAGTCTAGCGGCCGGTGCGCAAGCGCATCAATAAATAGCCCGATCCGGTGCGCGCGTCGATACGCGTCACTCCGATTTTATTAATAAAACGCCAAACGCGCGGACGCAGCGCGCGCGCCGTTCAACAACCCCACGTACCTCTTGCACAGTCAGTTACATCATATTTTTAGCCTTTATTTGAACACTTAACTTACTACAGTAACTATTTTTACTGATCGGATCGCATCTTTGATCAGAGCTTTATTAAGGTGAAAACGTTGCTCTTCTATATCTCTACATTTAAAAAAAATTGTATGTGATTATGATGACACCGCTTTACGAGAATGGCGAAATACTACCAGCGAATGTAACACTAGAACGTTCCATCAGGTAGCAAAAGGCCCCGTTATGAAGTACGACAAGTAGCGTAAGAAGCCCACCAGTCACCGCCTTTCCCACGGCCCCCGTACCACTGTAGCTGTACAATACGTTGACGTTTCTGCATCGAGCTGGAACCTGCAGAAAGTGTATTGGACGTAAAATAACAGAAGAGTTCCGTAGTAGGTGGTTGTGGATTGTAAACGCGTTAACGGTAATGTTCGGCGAATCGTTGCGATTTGCCTCGCTTTGTGAGGTCATATTCATAAGTTTGCATCACTATTTGGGACGCAAGAGCATTGTACTGTAGTGTGTGGTAAACCAAAAGGGCTTCGGATAATTTTGTTCAGCTTCGGATAAATTTACAAGCTTTTGTGTACATTTTTCATTTTCAGTGCTTTCGAACTGGGTAAAAATTCACAAGCAGAAATTTGCTAGCTAATAGCTTCCTTACCCCAAGAAGCAATGGTTAGGTTACAGAATAAAATAAAATAAAGTTTATATTTTAATATCCTCTCCATTTCAAATGATATCCTTCAAAACATGGTGCACACGAAAGCGGCAATAATGGTATGCACGCGTTTCTCTCTTGCACTCGAGTCAATTCCCACAATAACCGTGTCGGTTGCGCGCACGCATTCAACCCACGCAGCCCTAGCTACTAATTAATAAAGCTAACGGATCGTTTCCACACTCTCTTGATTTGTTTGACCAGGCGTAACAATGTGAAATAAGTCGTCGATTCAGGTGAAAGTCATTATTACTGTTTGCGATTTTATAAGTTCTGCAGTCTTTTATGTCAACATTCATAATTACAGCCGTGGTATCGTCGAACAAGACTACGTCCTAAAAATTTAACACTGACATTCTGGATATTATGCTACTTGCTGGTGCGGTAATAATTTGTCCATCGCCGATGATGACGTAGATATATTTTTTCAGCGTCGTCGTCATGGGACTTAGACGTAGATTTCATCTTGTTAGACCATGGCTAACAACTAGATTCAGTAATAGTGGAAATTAAGAAATACGTCAAAATTAAACAGAACTCCACTAGCTTCGGTAGCTCGGAGGACATCACTCTCATGAAAGATGCGTGTGCCCGTGATATTCTTATAAAGTGTTCAATGTATTCATGCCAAATTGGTAAGAACTCGCATTGCATATCTAGCAGGACGTTGGAAGTACATATATGACATAAATAAAATAAAAGATGAAACAAAAAATAATAGATGTCAACAGTGCGTATTCTACGATATCAACATAAAGTAAGTGTACTTTAGACATTATGACTAAAAAGAAAGAGTGTTTAAAGTATTACATACGAGAGTAAGAACAAGAAATAAACGTTGAACCATTGTGACGACGAAGCAAAAAGTTTCCATGAACTAAACCCGAACGGAAGGAGACCTCGTTATCTAAACTCATCACAAACAGATTGTGGCCGATGAGATAATGGTTGCGTTAGATAACAAAGTTGTTTTGAACACACTGACAACGAACTTGCAAGACGAGATGATGAAACTTGGATTTTTCGTTACTTTGAAATGTCGAAAGAATAATAGAGATAGACTTGCTTAAAGTTGTCGGTCTGGAATGTGCTTTTAACCAATGAAGGCCTCTTGGGCTTGGATAGTAGCGTTTAGGTGCATAATGTCCATTTTGCAAAATGTCCAGTGGTGAAAAAATGACCAGTTTGCAATATGTCCAGTTTGCAAAAAGTCCAGTTTGCAAAATGTCCAATTGCAAAATGTCCAGTTTGCAAAATGTCCAGTTCGCAAAAAGTCCAGTTTGCAAAATGTCCAGTTCGCAACAGGTCCAATTTATGATGTCGTCGTCGAAATCAGGGATTACACGAAATCTCTAGGGATATCATGAAACCCCGGTTAATGTCGAATTCTATTGTTTATTATGGGTGCCCCTAAAATTGCATAACATAAATATCCCTATTATGAAAATCCATAACAGACTTGCCATAACTTTAAATAGTATAACAATTAGAATCCATAATTCTAAAATACATACCATTAATAAGCATAACTATTAAAATCCATAATTGTATAATCTTTCAAAATCATAAATTTAAGATATTTTGGTAAAAAAGAAGATAATTAAGAGAAACAGCATTTTTGGTGATAACTAGATCAAAATCGGCGCATCCGTTTAGGAGCTACGATGCCACAGATAGACAGACAGACAAACACACACGTCAAACTCATAACACCCCTCTTTTTCGTAGGGGGTTAAAAATGACGCTGGCGAAATTTCTTAAAGCTAATTAACGGCTACTAAGCACTGAAAGTACATACTTGGAAAATCGCTTATTTTTATTCACCGTTAATATTTTGAAGTAGTTGTTATTAATATTAATTGTCAGATGAGACTAATTAGTTTCATTTGCACGGGTGCCCCTTAAATTGCATAACATCAATATCCCTATTATGAAAATCCATAACAGACTTGCCATAACTTTAAATAGTATAACAATTAGAATCCATAATTTAAAAATACATACCATTATTTAGCATACTTATTAAAATCCATAATTCTATAATGTTTCAAAATCATAAATTTAAAATATTTTGGTAAAAAAGAACATAAAAGAAACAGAATTTTTGGTGATAAAAAATAATAATTTAATAAATGTGTGCTGTATTTGTCAAATTTATATTTTTTTAATTATTATACATACGGACAGTATTCGTATTAAATTTAGGCCTTTTAAATATATGTGTTTCAAAATGATGGATTTTATTCATTATGGCATATAGCGATTATGGATTTTCAATATATACATTTTCAATTATGGGTTTTAATATAGACCCCATTTGCACCATTAATGGCGCAGTCAATGGTGCATACGGTACGGCGGCGGGGAGTTCAGACCATGAAACTGATCAAATTTCCCTAAGAAATATAGATACGGAAACAAAAAAATATGACGCTTTTTTTACTACAAAATGTACGAATAATCAGCTCACTGAACTCGTAAAATAAATTTTTGGAAGTCGAAATTTTTTGTCGTGTCTGGCTGGACCATGTTTCTTGGGGAAAGTTGTTCGGTTTTATGGTCTGAACTCACCCCTCAATTTCGTAAATTGAACTTTTTGCAGACCGGACATTGTGCAAACTGGACATTTTGCAATTGGACATTTTACAAACTGGACATTTTGCAAACTGGACATTTTGCAAACTGGACATTATGCAAACTGGACATTATGCAAATTGGTCATTTTTTCACCACTGGACATTTTGCAAAATGGACATTATGCACCTAAAGGGATAGTAGTAGTCTTTTGGATGAATAATACTCATCCAATCCCACTTCTGAATATTTCTCGTCCAATCTCTCTCCTTTATATCATAATCACAATTTCAAAACGACGCGTCGTCAATATAAAAGAACTAACATACAGTATTTTTAAATAAGGACATAGGTAGTTGGTATAATGACTAGAGGCAGTCATTAAGTAATTTCTCACAGCCGTTGATTTTCCGTGTGCCCTTATTTGCGGGGGGCGTAGCTTGGCCATCGAACGCCAGGCCGAGCAGGGCTTGGGTCAGCGACCGCCAGAGGTGAAACAAAACCCGTCGCAGACCGACCTATAATGCGTACTCTATATACTAATTCCCACTACTTGCCTTTCATAGCCCACACTCTACAAGGATGTGGTCTCCCACTCTCTTGTTCCTTTACATTTGAAATACATTCGGCTGCAAAAGTGTTGCAAAACTTCTATTTGTTAAGAAGGATTTTCTTAAGAGAGCAGAATAAATTTACGAGTACAAGATCGCTTTTTGTAAGTAATTTGTAAATAATTGTAATTAGCTATTATTTTTCACGCTTTTTCCATGACTTTCTATTTTACTTAACCTAGATTTACACTACTAAATAAAAGAGACAACATTTTTAATTCGTAGCCAGCTTTATAAAATTCAATTTTTATCTCAGTTCGTACAGTGAACAGGACACTGACTTTACCGCGAATTCGACTTGGGGCTCCAACGCTATGGATAGCTTTATTATAGAAACGCACAAAAAAGTTACACAATATAAAGCAAATAGTCGTGAGCGTGGTGGATTGATATGTATTTTATTTTAGAACATGCAAACATGATCAGATGTCATGCTAGTCACATAAAGCAGCATATTTGAAGGTTTATAAAAGCTACATACTCTTTATTTTTGTTCTTTTGCTGGCCGATGCCTGTGAGTGTCGCAAATGTTACGTATCAATCAATTTCAATGGTATCATATTTCATTCAAATAAATTACACTAGCTAGGTAGCTCTGCATGAAGCAGTTAATAAAGTCGTCAAAATAGGCACAACAAACAATAAGACCCGGTTACAATGTCTAAGGTTCGTTTGAAATATAAAACATTGGAACAGTAGAGTTCAGTGACAGGACAGGCGCGCCATGCGATACAAGTTGATACAACAAGAACAAGCCATTGTCAGGAATTCGGCGCACACGCAACGCACCTCGAACGTTTATCGCCGACGTCAATATAAATCTAAGCTTGTCGAGCTTAAGTGAACAGCGGTGTTGAGACGGATCGATTTCTTAGTTCTGTTTTAAAGTGTTTGGTGACAGCGTCGTAAATTTGTTTGAGTAATTGGTACTCATTGTGAACGAATGTGGTCACTATTTTTAAACGGCAAAAGATATAATATCCTAATGTTGTTTGAAGTAGCTACCTCGAACGGGTAAAAAAGGAAGGCCAATTAGGTTCCTGTAGTTAGATAGATAAAAGCTAAGGCTTTAATAATCTAACTGCAACTACAAACGAATAACTTTTAATAATTCATAAAATACTTACATCTTTGAAAGCAATCTTAGATATTCCACTGACTTGTTGAAAAGGGCATAAAGAACTCGAGCAATCAAACTGTCTGCACTAGAATAACTTTTAAGTAGCAAACTTTATGACTTCGCCGGCGAATCATAGAGTTACGAAACCTGCTCCCGGTACGAGGGGGCTTAAGACATCTGTCTACAATGGGTATAAGAACATGTGCACAGATCAGGTGTCAGGGAAGGAAGCCGGCAGGACTGGTTCGCGACACTTGGGCCACACAAGAGTCTCATGTAGGAATGTTGGAAACCATTTTAAGCCTGTAAAGGTCACCATACCGCACCTTGTATCTGTGCTTGCAATAGTTGAATAGCTACTGGCCCAAAAGGTATGGTATTCGGTGGATTGTTGTTGTTGCAAGGATTCCCAAAAGTTGTTGATATTCATGAGTAAAATGATCCTTCAAAGGTGAATTTTACAACGAATTATATTGCATGCAGTAGAATATTATTATTATGGAATATAAAATTTTCTATAATTCATAAATGTAAAGATAACAAAAATAATAAGTATGACGGAAAAAGGACAGAAGACGATGGTGGGCAAAGCAAATAAATAAAGGAAACCCGCAAAGGGCAACACGCGGGAAATACATTAAGCGTGGGCGTATGCTACAACAACTTTTAGAGAACCATAGTACACTATCTTTGTCAGGACTACCCCAATTTGTCATCACTATTGAAACAGAGTTTACCAACTATATCGAATGTAAAGTCCAACTATATCGAATTCCATCACAATTGGAACATACTATACCACTATAGACTCGATTGTTTGTTATCATGAGCGATCGGGACCTAATCAATCCCTAAAAGGGGTTTAGGTAGATCCGAGCACCATCAAAATGCCATAAGGGGAAACTGGCATGGAAAACACTGAACAATTACAAACTGGCCAACCAAGGGGCCTCCCCGCCCGGACCTTATGTAACTCGACCATATTACAGTTACTCTACCCGCGGTCATGATAACAATGCCATAGCTAACACCATACGAATATCAGAACCTAGCCAACCTTGCTAGCGACACGATAATTAGATCACTTTACTCACGGTTTACAGACACCACTGGACTGTGGTACAAACAATATTCCAACAACCATTATTTCAACATACATCCAGATCTCACATCGAATCACACATCACAAAACACACCGGACTAGTACGTCCACCAGAATCACAACATATCCCTGACACACAAAGTTATCAACGCGGCTGCAGATCTACCCAGAGGGCTCGCCCGCCCTGAGCAGCGCTATTTATGTGAGTGAACTACCCGGTCCCACTCTCGGTAGTAGGGCCTTCTGTCAAACGTCACCGCGCCAACTTCACACCGGTCGACTATATCGATTCTACCCTCTGATACTCGAGAACGTAAAATAAAAACTGTCATCGATGTTTACAATCGATTTAAATGATCAATCTGGCGTCAATCTCCGACAAGTATTAAAAATACAAAACTAACAAAAGCCGCAGATTTTATTAAAATTATTCCAAAAGAGCCGTGATACCAAGAGTGACTTTGCTACAACAAATAGGCTCTCTTTTTAAACAGTTTATGAAATTAATGATAAAAATAATTTGCTTAAGAAACCTATTTTCTTAACAAGACTACTCGAGTCGTAATTTAAAAGGAAACTTAGACTAAGCAAATAAAAAGTTAATAAAAAGATAATTCAAAAAATATATAAAACCGCCTTCAACGTCCTAAACTACACTAAAAAGTTACAAATAAAATATAAATCTAGCTGAAAGCATAGCAATTTAATATGGCTATTAATATTACTTATTTACATAAATTGTAACATCATATAAACATGTGTAGACATTGTTATACTCTTCACCTTGGAGTCGGTGCCAGTTGAGGCTAGCTATTTAATCGGAACCACATCTGATCTCAAAAGTTCAGATCGATGAATATAAAAAATTTAAAGAACGCGGTTAGAGTACTAGGTACTGAGCCCACTATAGATGACTACTAGCAGTAGAAGTCTTTTGGTCGAAATGATGGTGATTAGCTGGCACCGACTCCAAGATAAAGTGTATAACAATGTCTACACATGTTTATATGATGTTACAATTTATGTAAATAAGTAATATTAATAGCCATATTAAATTGCTATGCTTTCAGCTAGATTTATATTTTATTTGTAACTTTTTAGTGTAGTTTAGGACGTTGAAGGCGGTTTTATATATTTTTTGAATTATCTTTTTATTTTACCCTTTTTAGTGGAAATTTACCATGACAAGTTAGGTACTCACAAAACTTTAATTTGTTTTGTTTAGTACATAATTAAATGCAGATTTTCTCACTATGTTTCCTTGACAGTATTACGTTTGATTTTTAAATTCTAAATCATTGCTATACTTGATTGGACTTTAAACTAAGTTTTCCGAATGGCGAACAACTGACCAAACCACTACGATACCGACGACGCTCGCCCGTTTAGTCCACGGAAGAATTCTTAAGTTGTTATCTTCACTTGGGGTTTTCAAATCTTTAATCTATGACTAGTTTACAGAATATATGAACCAAAACCGCATATTCCTTGTTATTTCAATTATAACAAAAGCAACGCAATGAGTGTGCTGTTGTTTATTGAAGAGTTTTCGTTTTAATCATGAAGGAAGAAAACATTTTACGCGGGTATTAAGCAACACTTCTGATAGTATACTGCTTAGTTGACGGATCAGGGATCGCAGTTGTTGCTATTGACTACCCCGGTAATAAGGTATGAAGGATGCCGCCTTGTGGTTCCCGGCGACTTACCAAAAACAATTTCGCCTCGCTAGCGTAAGGGTTGTGGGTTGTGATAATAAACAACCTAACATCCATCCATCCGTCCACTGCGCGTTTGCTTGCTTGTTTATATTTAAATAAAATAGACGAATGTATAGTTCCCGGCGCGTAACCTACAACCACTGTGAACCCCATTTCAATTGCCAAGCAGTGATGGAAACAAACAGCCTGAAACAGTCCCGCTGCTGAACTAAGGTTCCTACAGGTTTCATCTTTACGGTTAGAAGTCAGGTTGTTGTTAGTTGTCCATTCTCACAGTAAGACACCCACCAGAAGAGTTTGGTTGATGCTTATTTAAGCGGCTATAAATAATAACGAATTAAATGAACAATTCAATACAAATATTATACACAATAAATAATACTAAAGTTAAAAAAAGCTAAATAACACACTTGATTTTACTATGTTACACTCTAACTTTTGTATCGAATGGTAGAAGCTTTCAGGTTTCCCACCAAATTATGAAAAAAAAAGAACTCTACATTACTGGCACGGTTTTGACTGTATTTTTATTTGTCTGTCCCCATGCCTCTCTAGGTAGTTCGCTGCTCTCTAGGAAATAAAAGATATACCTAATATATGTATGGAAAAGCAAAAAGACAAAATACTAAATGCCCAAAGAAGTAAGCAATTCCCAAGATTATTGCAAGTTGCAAGTTGATCACCATTGTATATAAGAAGTTCGATAAATAAGTCCAGTAGCCATGTGATAAAATGTACGAAAATAAATCGATAAATATACGTTACGCTTCATACCACATCACATCACTATTTTCAAATTCAGTAACCATTAAGTTTCTTGTTTTTTACATGCCAAATAAAGACAAATAAATGTCATACTTTATTGATATTTTGTTTTTAGTTGGGCATGTCATAACATGAATGTCTCTATCTTTTTCTAACGTACCGTATTCAAAGATGTGTGATAGAGACTGATAGAGTTAAAAAACAAACACCGTCTCCCGCTTCCCCCTACCCTCCCACCCCTCTGAGCGGCCGCATTGGTTTCGATACAAAATAGGCATGATACTCCATCTGGGCGCGTAAAATTATTTCTTCCTTCATGGTTTAGTCTTCTACTCCGCCATGAGATATAATCCAAATTTATATGAAACCATTTTGAGTTCAACTTCTATCTATAAAACAAAAAAATATTGAAATCGATTGATAGGAAGCCGAGATATTGCCAAAACAATTTACCGATCGGGTATAACGGCATCGTCAATTGAGGAGTTATTTCCTCATATCTTCAAATTTAATCATCCGATCTTAGCGAAATTTTTATGGGACCACCCTGCAAGCAAACCTGGGCGATTAAAAAAAGAATTTTGAAAATCGGTTCACAATTGGCGGAGATATCTTATAACAAACACAAAAAAAAAAAAAAAAAAAAAAAAAAAAAACATACACGTCGAATTGAGAACCTCCTCCTTTTTTGAAGTCGGTTAAAAAGCCGCATTACGTAGCTTTGTAATAAATAGCTGGGCAATAAAAAGAAGCAAGGAGTTTAGTGCTGAATAATTAAATTCTTAGTGGGCAAGACGGCGACAGACATCGGGACATGAGACCAAAACAAAAGGCAGAGCGCAAACAATTAGAATTAAAACGAACAATGTTGTGCGAACAAAAAAATCTAGATTGAGCCTCGTTACGGATAACGAGCTGCTAGAGCTGTTAGTGTTGCCAACAGGATTGATACTTCGAAAAGGATTAATAAAGTTAGAACATACTCACGCTTTCACACTTTTTTCACAACCAAATGTTGACAAGAATAATTTCCTAAAATTTTAATAAAATTGTCGGGATCATCAGCTCATAGAAACACTACGATCGTTTTAATATTTATATGATTAAGATTATTTTATCATTTTTATCTGAATATAACTTTAGGAATTCTAATGTTAGAAATGCATCATAATCATGCACTATCAGAACAGAAAAATAGAGAATACGGGGAAATTATTCAAAAAACAAATGCGAACAATTGAAAGTTGGCAGCACTAATAGCTGTCTCGGACAAACTTGAAAAGAAACGATATAATTGCGTCCACAATTAGCCTACAAAGCAACCTGTTGCGTTACATTACCGCCTACTGAGCGGCCCGCAACGGATCCGCGATAGCACTGCTTTATTTACCAATGTCTTCGTTAAACTTCTATTATGTTTTGCTATTACAGAACTATCTGTATAAATCTGTGAGACTTATTTCTTTATTAGGAGAAGTAACGGGATAGATAAATTGATATGTAAGTACTGCTTGCTTTGCTTTTCGTGTGGATAACTAAATAACATACACCAAAATGCGAGAAGCTTGATTACTACATAGTATAAAACAAAGTCGCTTTCTCTGTCCCTATGTCCCTATGTATGCTTAAATCTTTAAAACTACGCAACGGATTTTGATGCGGTTTTTTTAATAGATAGAGTGATTCAAGAGGAAGGTTTATATGTATAATACATGCATAATATACTTAAGGATAACCCACAATAACCATTTTTCCGTGCGGAGCCGGGGCGGGTCGCTAGTAAGGTATAAAAATAAGACATAGTTACAGAACTACTATGTCTTTTTGTCGCGTCTTGACACGTAATCGAGGTTCTCGGGGTTTATATAGTGGGCCTAACTGACATTAACGTGATAAGTATAAAAATAACTCTACATACAGACATGAAAAATTCTTTTGCTTAATTAACTAGTAAGACGGATCTTTTATATTAAAATTCTTATATTAGAGTACACGAGAACTCATCTTTTAATAACCCTAGGGGGCTAAGCTTCCAGACTTCCCCCAAGAACGGGAATGAATAAAACACGGAAGTAATTCTAGCGAGCATTAATGGACTAATTAGCGAGCTTTTGTGAAGTCTAGACTTTTGTTGTACCTGGATTACAAAGCTTTCAAAAAGATTAAGACAAGCCGAAAGTTAGGAACACAGCCAGTGGTGTAAACGGTGAAGCCATTCAAAGTTTTGTATGCGAGACTAATAAATTAAGCAGCCGGAAAGCTAAGCTACGTGTTTCGAAAGCTTCAAAATCGTGAAGCGAATATTTATTTCACATGCTTGATTTAATGAAGCAAGTTTCTTTTATCTACTAAAATAAAAATAAATGCATTATTTACATACTATGTCCTATAAAATTGTATAATTTGACATTCAAGCTTCAGCTAACAGTTTTTCCCATGGGAATGAGGGATTTTCCCGCAGTAAATGGAAACCTATGTATTATTCTGATGTTAAGCTATATTATTGTAAAGATTAATTAAAACCCATTCAGTAGTTTTTGCGTGAAAGAGTAACAAACATCCATACATCCATCCATATATATCCATCACACACACACACCTAACTCTCGCTTTTATTAAATAAGTAGGATTCAACAAAATTCTTCATGTCAAGACAATCAAAACCTTCATGAAACTTATATTGAAATAGCCCAATAGAAACTGTATTTACATGAACAGAACTGGACTACGAACGAGCTTCCTCAATGAACTACGCGAAATACTACCGGATTCGCTGGCACCGGTTCAAAAGTATAATATATTACAAGATACAGTTTAACTTTATTTTCGTACAAACATAACTGTAAGATTGTTTAAATGACAACAAACAAAGTAAACAAAGCGAAACGTTCCGCCACATTTACTGCAGTACATTATGGCGACTCGAGTGGAAACGTTTTGTCAACTTCAGAGTTAGAACATTAAGAAGTTAGAACTATAAAATTGTTTAAGTCGTAGGACTAGACTATTGAAACTTATAATTGGTCTAGCAGCTAGCTCGCGGCGCGTCTTTTATTTTATAGGCTATAGCGGGTGTAACTTACAGTCACTGTTCTTGTTCATCATAAAGCAGATCTAACACATTTTATTTTAATATTTATAATAACAATTTATCACTACATAGTATAAAACAAAGTCGCTTTCTCTGTCCCTCCCTATGTCCCTTTGTACGCTTAAATCTTTAAAACTTCGCAACGGATTTTGATGCGGTTTTTTTTAATAGATAGAGGGATTCAAGAGGAAGGTTTATATCTATAATACATGCATAATATACTCAAGAATAACCCACAATAACCATTTTTCCGTGCGGAGCCGGGGCGGGTCGCTAGTTGATAATAAGCCTTATCTTACGAAGCAGATTTTTTTTTTTTCTGAAACACTTTATTTTGGCTTACAAAAAGATATGCAGGTTTAGGATGTCCCCTGACTTTCACGCTAAATTCCTATGTTGTAAAAGTCAGTCATAATAAGGCTTTTAAAACGTAAGATTATAATTATGTGAACACGCACACAAAATACGAATCTTGAAATGATTATAGCACAAAGTAAACAATCAAATTATCATGTTTTACTGAGTTTTCCTGTAAGATTCCAGAGTAGGTACGTTTGTTTGTTTGCTTTTCTTTCACACCGAAACTTGGCTATTGACTTGATTGCTAGAGAATCACATAGGCTACTCGTACTTTTGCAACGGGAAAATATCTCATTCTCACGGGTAAAGTAAAACCGATCGAAAAATTAGTAAGAGGCCAGCTGGAAGACATTTCGTGAGAGATAAGCTGTGCCTGTTTTGTCCACTTTTTAAATACCTGTAATTGTAAAATATTCTGTGTGCAATAAATAATAAAATAAAATAAAATAAATAAAATAAAATAAATAAAATAAAATAAGAGCGGATTTTTAGTATAAAATATACCATACCAATTGGTTTATTATATTAAATGATGGTTTGAGTATTATTTGAGTGCGAGTGGTCGCAAAGCGTGATTGCGGAGCGCCCGCTGCGGTTGCGGTCGCAACCGGATCCGCGCGGCGCCCTAACCCCGCGATCATTGCAAGCTTAATCACAGATGGTTGATCAACTGTTATATCCAATTGTGTTGTAGCGTATGACGTGTATTCTATATTTCAGTATGTTTCATTTATATGATCAATAGTCAAGCATGCGAACCCCACAGCAGCTACTTTCGCCTTGAGAAACCTTTTAAGCGTAGTTATTGGATGACTGTTTCTGTATTAGGCCTATTAGCACAGCTTTAGGATTGGAATCATCTTTAGTTATTTTTGTAATCTCGCTAATAACTTTTAACATATAAATTTAATGAGCTTCTGTTTTTTTTAAATAGACGCTTGTGTCGAAAAGGTACAACAAAGCTTCACCGGACTTCGGGGGAGCGGAAGGCTCAAGATCCTTATGTCTGCTCTCTAAAATATGCTTTTGTTTATAGTACATTGCTTAACAACACAGGAAAGGAGGGTAAGGAAAGATGATATAAGCAACTGCCTGAATTTTCTCTTCCTTTCCTTCAAATCAGCCTTACTTCAAGTAAAGCCGAACCAAATGCACAGTACCCGGTAAGTCTCGGCTCGGTACGGTTAACCGTTACAGGCGGTATCGATCGGAGCGGCGCGGCGCGACGCGGCGGCAGGCACCACTTATCGCATCTTCACACCTTATTTATCGCGCGACGCCATCGCCGTCGCGTTTACTCACAAACACCTATTTTGTTTTAACCGTTTTTATTGCTAATAACGGTTGTAATATTTTTGGTAATGAGCTGATAACAACAGCTAAATTGTTTTGAATAGTGCCGATGATGTTTTTTCAGTACAATACTATGTTAAACACAATTTTTTAAGTTTCCCTTTTCATACTAGCATTTTATGAATTAAAGAATACTGACAAAGAATATTGGCATAATTGCAACAGTTTTCGTTATTCAATTTCAGAATTAATATTGTCCTTTTATAGAATTACGAAAAGGAAAAGAAACTTTTAAGTCAAGGCAGCTATAAAAAATGCAACAGACATACAATCTAACCCTGGCCGTATCACTGTCCACAAACACATTTCTTTTTCATGTTGATTCAAGGTCTAGGCTTTTAACTATTGAACTAATCTGAACTCTTAACAGCGTATTTTTGTGTTAGTGGATCGTAATGAGATTAGGAACATAAGTATTCTTTTTCTATAGGTGTTGAACGAAGCTACTATAATGACATAACTTAGGAAATGGGCAGTAACGTACATACACCACCGTAGGAACTATGGCAACACCTCCCATGTTTATGTTTGTTTAAGCTTTTGCGCTTTGTACAGTTATATCTTTTCTTTTCATTAGGCGATGCAGATTCTATATTTAAATAGATGTCTAGCACAAAGATTAACCAAAGTTATGAAATAGTCAAATTATTAATTATTTATTTATTACTAGGCAGTTATTAAATTTTTATGACAAAAAGGGGTGAAATAAAATTAAAAGCTGGCCGTGTAAGCATGGAGTTTTATATTTCATGCGGTCAGTATTTGTTTGAAAAAAGAAACAAGCTGGCTGAATGGCTACGCTTAAATAATTGCAAAAAAAAAAAAATACCGCGCTTACAACACACTAACACGCGTTCACGTCTTATATTTCATGCGGCCAGTATTTGTTTGGCCGGTGGCGATACGTGAAGGTCGCGGCACACGTGGTCGTTGCGTACATTACAGGGTTGAGTTGCGTGCACCCCGTGGCTTTAGGGCTGCCCCATGTTGGTTTTTTATATTACGGTTACTTGCGTGGGGTAAGCTCAAGCACCTTTTTGGGGATGAATAGAGTTAGTAAGTTAATAACACACAATTATTTATTACTTGTTGTTGCGATTTATGAAAAAGTTCTCATCTATTGAGCACGTCCATCTTACTCCTGTACTTTTAAGTTATATCTTTTCTTTCCGTGGCATATTGGGTCTACTGTAAAAAATTTCTTAGGACATAAGTAAGTACCTTTCTTTATGATATATATTTGTAATTGTGTGTTTAATGTTACATAATATAAAGTTTGAGGCAGTAGTGATGCAGGCGAAAAGTGTATGAATTATTAAGAAAGACAAGAGATTTTTATGTTAATTCTTAATGCAGTGTACAATACAGTCGTGTTTTCCGAAATTTTCAGTTTCGCCTTTTTTGGCAGCCCTACACACTCGCCCTTATGCCACAGCGACCAATCAGCGCACGCGATCGATAGCCGCCTCGCTCGGACTGAGTGGACCCGCGGCGTTAAGCCCAATCTAATAATGCCACATTATTTACCAAGCAGTCTTATTACTACAGGTATAACAATAAATATAACCGCGCATAGGCAGTACTTCAATTGGAAGATATCGCTACATATTTATAGCAACAACAATTAATCGTTCATATGATTCCATCCAGCTGAAGTCCTTATTTAAATAAAAAAAACATGTTTGGAATTGTGCATATAAATTCCTATGAAAATTATGAACTACATAATACAACCACGCACGATATAATCCACATTTAGCTAGGGATTCTGAAAAATAGCACTGAGTGATGATAATAATCTATAGCCTTTTTGTCAATAAATGATTTTGTTTCGATAGTAGATAAGTTTTTTTTATGTACGCCACTGTTTATAAATCAAGTTACTTTATATTTTTCCAGGCAGCCAGTATCAAAAAGCAACCTACTCAAATTTACGCCATACTACGGCTTCGTGCTACGGCGTAGAGGCTCGTAGCGCTCGTAGATAACGTCTACGCGCGGCGTCTACGAGCGGAATCGCACGCGCCGGTTATCGCAATCGATCACCGTCATTGACCTATCTTGCGCAATTTCGATTCATAATAATTAAATTATTAGTTTCTTAAATTAGATAACATCAGTATAATGAACTTAGAGTTTAAATGCGTAAGTAGTTTATAATTCTAATGCATTTATATTGTTTTGCACTTAGGTAAAATACTCGCTTTGTTAACTGGACATATACTTCACTGAAAATAATTTTAACACCCCAAAATATGTATAGATAGACTGGTCAGAGTGGCGTAATTTGACTCATATGAGGCAGATTTTCAAAAAAATTCATGGCAAGCCCTTAAAGTAACTTTAATCAAGAAAACTGCACACAATAGATGAAATATTTTTCAATGAGTGTGCAAAAAATTGTAGTTAGCATGTTTCATGTAAGCGGGTATACGCAAAACCGCACCTACCAGCTACGCCGTAGCGGTCTCGTAGGCAACAGCTACGAGGAGCGTCTACGTGCGGCATCGCATGCGCCGATGTGGCGCCGCTTTTGATCGCTGACATTGACCTATTTTATCGCAGATGAATGAACGTTTCGTCGCATAATGTACCTATCGCAAAACGTACCGCCGAAATGATTTTTTTTTCGCAAATTGCACCTATCGCAGAATGCACCTATCGCAAAATGCACCTATCGCAAAATGCACCTATCGCAAAATGCACCTATCGCAAAATGTACCTATCGCAAAATGTACCCTTGTAAAAATGCAAGCTGAATCGCCTGATTGTCCGAAAAATAAGAAGATTCCGTGCTTCGGAAGGCACGTTAAGCAGTGGGTACCGGTTACAAAAGTATTAAATCAATCTACTATTTCGGAGATAGGAGTAGTGACAACCATGCATACATATGTATACCTACATAAAAAATTTAAAAAACCCCCGCCACTAGACTCATAAAAAGTAAAAAATAAATATAATAAATTTTTGTTGATCCTTTAATGCGACGGGGGACTGCTAAGTAAGAAAATAGCAACGAATGCAACATACTTCTGGCTAAATAGAAGGTAACCATCTGAGATATTAGGAGATTCTTTTATTATTTCAACTATTTAAGTCCCAATTTTACGTAAATTTTCACTTTCTCTTCTTAAACCAATCCATCATTACGCGAGTTTCGCTGGGTGGCAAAAAAATAATCGATATTTAATAATAACCATGACTGACTGATGTAATTAATAAATTCATAATGAATTTGGCATAACTTTTATAACTTACATAATTTATCGCAATTTTAATTTTTTCTACATTTAATTTATTTTAACAGACAAAAAAGCGGCCAAGTGCGAGTAAGACTCGCCCATAAAGGGTTCCGTAACAGAATCAAGAAAACCTTAATGCGGTTCACAGAATAATATCTACCTATCAGTATAGGTCTAATCTTATATTTTCGAAGAAAAGTGGCTGTGACATACCGACGGACGGACGCTCTGTGACAGACATGACGAATCTATAAGGTTTTATTTGGCTACGGAAGGCCTGAAAGGATTATTACCGCAAAACTTCAAAACTAGATGTGCCAAGTTGGATGTTTAATGTTTATCTTTTTTATGTAGGTATACATATGTATGCATGGTTGTCACTACTCCTATCTCCGAAATAGTAGATTGATTTAATACTTTTGTAACCGGTACCCACTGCTTAACGTGCCTTCCGAAGCACGGAATCTTCTCATTTTTCGGACAATCAGGCGATTCAGCTTGCATTTTTACAAGGGTACATTTTGCGATAGGTACATTTTGCGATAGGTGCATTTTGCGATAGGTACATTTTGCGATGGGTACATTTTGCGATAGGTGCATTTTGCGATAGGTGCATTTTGCGACAGGTGCATTTTGCGACGTTTTTCACATGCGGTACATTTTGCGAATGGTACGTTTTGCGACTGTCCCGGCCTCCAGCGTTAAAACCAGCTATAGGTGGCTATAGCCACTATTGCCATTGGCATTAAACAGTTATACATTTATGATAATACTGGTAATAATTCTCCATTTCATGGGAATCGAAAGGGACAGAAGATGAATGAATCTAATTTTGAAAAAAGATATCATAGAGGTAAGATATGCATCAAAAATTCTTTCGCCATTAGAAAGCTACGTTCATCAGTAACATAAGCTATCCTTTACTACGGAAAAATGCCTCATTCCCACGCAAAAAAACTGTTAACGCGGGTGGAGCCGCGGCGGAAAGCTAGTTTAAAATAAAGTATATCCTAGAGTGCAGACCGTGCAGCGGCAAACCTAGTGTAGGGCGCCCTGTAGCTAGGTGGAGCGACGATATACACAAAATGGCTGGCAGTAACTGGATGAGAAGAGCCGAGGACCGTGCTTAGTGACGTGCATTAGGAAAGACCTAGGTCCAGCAGTGGTATTAACAGACTGATACAATACAATACAATATTCTTTATTGACACCAGTAATAAATAGGACAGTTACAATGATGATGATGATGAAAATAAGATTGCGGCTGTCAGATTAAGCGTAATTTTAAGTCGGATATTTCCACATGCACCCTAAACTAGAGCGGTCAACCCGTTAATCTATGCTTGACAACTCTAAAATTAAAAACTCCCGTCCCCTTTCCGTCTCAAAAGCGTGAAATGGGCGTATATACTTTAAATTTAACTTAGAATTAGCACGTAATAATGAGAGTCCGGGCATGACCTTGTTATATTTCGTAGAATCCGCTGAAAACTGAAACCTCTTCTAACAGCTTTCAATTGGGTTCTCGGAAATATTTACCTACGAAATAACGAAATATATCTGCGACAAATATTCAGTTTCACGGTGAAGGTCAGTCGTGTTTATAGTTCGACTTTACAATTAACGATAATGTAATCAAGTGACTAGAATATATAAATATTCAATACACTTATTTTTACTACTAATTAGTTTAGTTTAGCTTATCTTAAGACTACTTACGTAGTACGTGGGTTAAGCTGCAAATATCAAGTCCGGTAAAGCTTGATTCCTGATTGAAGTAAGCGTACGTAACTGGTTGAATATTCTTTATATTCTAGACTTTATACAGAATACATAGAAATTTCTTAAATAAAACACACCTAAATTCATTTAATAAATTTTCGACAAATGCGGTATAAAACTGTATTAATTTTAAGGGTGAATTTACAATGGTTGAGATTGAATGGTTTAAGTATCGAGCGTTCGAAGCGTATTAACGAGGCAAAGAAAGTAAATTCATGTTTATTTGTATGGATTCTCAAGCGAATCCCGCTTCAGTTACAATTACTGGTTTATCGAATAAATATTTTCCATCAGAATGTTAACATGTATTAAGGTTTATAGAAATCGGATTAGAATTATAGAAATTCGCCTTTTGAGTTTTTTTGCGCTTTTGCGTGGACTTAGTCTTTCTTAATTTAGTACACCTTTAGACTCTAAAAAAATAATTATAGCCTTTCTGAAACCAGAGCGCAACTTTTGAATGTATGAGACTACACAAATTACTTTTTAACAAATTCAAATTATATTTATTTGCCAGACTACAGTTCAGATAGCAAAATATGAAAGCTCCCAGTTTCCTTTACTTTAAATGCCAAACAGGTACCGAATAAGTGATCTCTCGAGAAAAACAGAAGGCTTAGATCTATGACCAATTACATACTAATGTTAGTTTAAAACGTAATTAGTTGCCCTTTAAAAAGGCAATCTCTTAAAATGCTTCATTTGTGTAGATCAGTACCGCGTAACCGTTTGTTTACTATGAATATTACGCTCGGCTTCTTGTATTGGGGGAAGGGGCGCGGGGTGTGGGTCAGTTGTCGAGGGTGGGGGTTAAACGTGAGCCCCTCTCCCCCCTCCTCTTCATGTGGGCGAGAAATGCCCGCAGTATGAGATGGAACTTGGTCGTAATCGCGCCTCTAATGCCACTAATAACAGGACTATCTTTTCATAACTAAGATATTTTAAAAACGTTTCCTTTTTCGTATTAAGTTTAGTAAATATCAATAATTCGATAAAAATAGATAACGGTAGTAAAATACATCCTATTGTGTCCCACCGCTGGGCAAAATTTTGTATCCCTTAAAACTTTGTATCCCAGTATCGTATACGTTATATTACAAACTAAAATAAACCCACAGTTTTTTTTTAATATATCAAATTTTTATAAAAGAGTTTTCTTATTCCTATATGAAAATAAAGCACTTTAGCTAAACCCGAAGGCGGAAAGCTAGTGAAATTAATAAACGCCTGCGTTATAGATCGGGTGATTACGGGAGATACGCCATTTTAATCGGCGCTGGCATTTATTGATGGTTTTGGCGTTTAGCGCTAGAGAAGTTAATTGCAGCTCAACACCTGCCCGATTAAAGGACGAGTTCCTCCCAGAAATTATTCTATTTATACTCTAAGGACGAGTTATTTGCACATTTTACATACTGTTTGATGATATTATCTGCAACATAAAAAATTGTGTGGAAACTATACTGAGTCATGTACTATCTATTACATTATTTTAAGCTGCTTGTTTTCCTTAATAAACATAGAAGTAAGATTCTTGGTGTTTAGTATGACATCTTCTATTTATATTCTACTAAAACTACCGAAAACTGTAGTTAGGCACTAACTTAAACTGCAAAAAAAGCAAAAAATTTAAATAAGTTTATATGGAAATCAAAAGTTGTGTATAATTAGATTACTATTTCCAATCGCCAATCACTTTTTCTAGGTACTAAATTGAAAATTCACTTCTTTCTTTTTACACCGAACGACCCCGATTTGAAAAATCGAAGCGCATCATCGCATTAAATTATTTAATATCCTCGAAGCGATACCCCAAATTAGATTCCTATCACAATCTATTTAATAACAAAAGTTCTATCAACGACCCTTCGCGATAACAATCGTATTATTATTGTCTGAACATCATGTATCCAATTTGGTAGAGCTATAGTAAATCCAAGTCAAATTGGCTTGTACACCTGGTGCTATGCAAATGGTTAAGGAGGAGTCGAGGGATGGAGGCAAGGGGCTCCCTCTCTGGTTAATTATTAACGCTAGGCGGGAAAATACACCGATTCGATGACCTCAATTGATTCCTACAGTCTTGTGATGAGGGTTTGTTTGGGTACTTCAGGTATTCGTATGTGGTTACATGCTCTCTGAAAAATTATATCGAGGATCGCGAAAAATAAATAAAACATGTTATTCAATAAACATCAATGCATTGCGATGATGGACGAACCTGGGAGAGTGTTTATCAATGAGAACGCGTGTTACTCTCGAGACGGTCGTTTATTGACTACTACTTACATCTAAATACTTATGCCTACGTACATATAATGTGTATGTAGGGGTAAGGTGAGCCGCACACTACACCTCCCCCCTTGAAGAAAAAAAAAAAGAAATACTTAGTACATTTTCTTTTTTTTTATCCCTAGTAATAAACTACTTCTTAAAATTTAGATAGTTTACATTTCCTAAAATTATTGAATACATCCCAAATATAATTGTTTGTTTTAGACAGATTTATATTTGATTTCCTTACAAATTCATTACAAAAAAAAAAATCTAACATTTAAAATCTTGCTAATTTCTCTTATTTTATGCCTCTGGTTATTCTAGTTAATTTCCACATTTTAATTTATTACTTTGAATAAAAAGAAATACTCTGTACTTTAATTAAACCGTCTAACAAAAATAAAACATTTTGTAGTACTTAATTCTATTTTATATAACTTTCTAAATCTAAGTATGTGCTGTTGTTGGTAATCTTTTTATTAAATTATTTCATTATCATTTCTTTGTCTTTCTAAGTATAACAATATTCTAATATTATCATAATATTAAAAGCTATTTTATTACTATATTATTTTAAAGTCATATCCGAGTTCATATTCTTGTTTACCTACTGCAGTTAGGTTTTTACAAGTCTAGTCTTTTCATAGTTATTACATATTTGTCACTAAAACGCATTTATTATTACATTCGTATTTAATATTCATTATTTATAAATTGCGTTTACATTATATATTAATTCCGTTTACATTATTTATTAATACCGTTTACATGCATGTAAAAGATGGTAAGTTAGGATCCTTAAATAGTCTTAGCATGCTTTCTAATACTTTATTTCACAAACTTCTGTGCACTTATTCATCATTATTACATAAGGTACATTTATTCATTTATTTTGGCCATTTATACATTTATTTTACTTTGGTACATAACATGACATGAGTCGACTCTATAATATTATTATAAGCATCTTTGTGCTTTATTTTATGGGTCGCCATGCGATGATGGACGAACCTGGGAGAGTGTTTATCAATGAGAACGCGTGTTACTCTCGAGACGGTCGTTTATTGACTACTACTTACATCTAAATACTTATGCCTACGTACATATAATGTGTATGTAGGGGTAAGGTGAGCCGCACACTACAGCATATTTTGATAATAAGTAATAGATACTTGTACTTTAGAATGTTGTACACAGATAGAAGTGCGAGATGAGATAACTTATATTGTTGTTACCATTTGTATCTATTAGACCATTTTATTAGATCGTGTAAAACTGTGGTTTTAGCAGAAAATGTATATTCATCAGTGAATCTTTAAATCTCATAAAATAAGAAATTAAAACTATTATAATAGCGCAAATTTATTGTTTTCGTCGTCGAGCCAAAGACAACTTTATCAATAAACAAACAGGATTTCCTGCGACTATGATTAAATCAATACAAGGCCAGGACTTCCGACCAATACCAGACCATCCATTTGTCAGTCGCTAAATAGTATTACAATGTTAGGGTCATATCATATTCTATGGCCGCACTAATGTGAGCAATCCTGTCGTTAATGCCTATTTAGCTGCAGCTTGTTAACAGCAGATATATGGATAAAACGTTCAGGAATAATCTAGTATTATTCTTAAGTTTTTATCGTGATGAGGAATATGAGATTTTAGTTATCTAAAGTTGCCTGGTAGAGATTGCTACCTTAGCAATAAGGCCGCCTTTTGACTCCTGTATTATACATATTTTCAATTATTTATTGTGTGTTTTTTGGTGACAATAAAGTATTTGTATGATAATAATCTTATTCAAATGCATTTAAATAAATAACAGACATCCAAGACGGTAATTAAATCAAAATGCAATGCGACTGTACTCTTCTGTACCTTTATTCTTTAGTACATTTTGATGATACAGTCTTACTGCCTTTTACGAGTACATTGAGTTTGATTTGCATTTTACACCGAGTTTTATTATCAGACAGTAAAGTTTTCAAACTGGCTATAATGCTCCACTTTTACTAACAATCTCGGTAGAACCAAATGAACTGCCGGAACGGGTTGTCCAAACAGATCCTGACCACTAGTGACCACACGATTGGTCGTAAAGCAAACCAGTTGTTAATAGTTTTATTGCCGCTTCGAAGTGCACGTTGCGTATACCGTACGTTTCCGGTGTCAAAAGGTCGTTCAACTTTGATAACAGGTTGATGAAAAGATAAACAGTGCAAATATTGCCTTTTTATAATCGGCGGTTCTGATGTAAAAGATTAGTCACCTGTATTCGTACATACTTGTATTATTTTGTTTGAAAACAAAATACAGGAAAAACAAATTCGAATAAAATATGAGTTACTGAACAGACGACTAAACTAATGTGATAATTGGTCGAATTCACACAGAGGTTTAAAATGTTTTCGCAAGTTTATGTAAAGATTTAAAGATGTTCTTTACGTAAGAACTTCAGACGCATAATAATTTAATCCAAATCTGCAAATTGTTTAAAAGTGATAGATAACCATTTTTATTATATTATGTGATTTTAAATTGAGCACGATTCATTTGAAAAAAATAATATAAAAACACCTTATTTATCAGCACATCTAAGAAAACGGAATGGTTAGATAACAAAGAGAGTCGATATCCCGAGACGTATCCTTGCTCCACTTTCACAAACACTAACAGAGCTAATTAACGCTTAATAAATATCCTTAGGTAGATTTTTCTAGAAGAAAATATTCCGCTAAAAGTTTTCGAAAATATTTTCTTAAGAAACCCCTATTATTTTCTTAAGAAACCCCTATTAATTCGTTTTTCGAACTCGAGGCTAGTAATCAGCTAATTTCCAACAATTATATTAGTCAGCTAAGTTTAATCGCTGTAACAATTTCTTTGTATTTGTAAATACAAATAATATTTACTTTACTCTAGATCTGTTATGCTACACTGTAGTGCCCAGTTTTAAACTGAACCATCCCCAAATCTTGTTGAAGATGTGGTCAAGACGATAGTAGGTATGTATGTACCTACCTATCTGCCGTAGAATGGACAACATCTTTCTTGGAACCAACAATCAACATCTACAACTTCTATTTAGCTACCCAAGCACGGTCATGGCAATATTTCCAACTAATGAGAGGAGGGGGAGTTAAGTCCAGCGAATATATGCAGTAGTTTTAGAAACCCTAGTATGACGGTTTTAGTTTTGTCGTGCGTATCTCTTATCCTTTTGGAGGATGGATTATACGGCTATTTTCTCGTGGAATTTTGACAGCTAGTTAATCTAATAGTTTGTCACAGTGATCTTGATGCTACAGGGGGGGGCGTTCTAGTAAATCATGTTGTTTGTCACACAATTATTACGAGCAAATGAAAGTGTCTGAGAATCGAGACTTAGGTTATATTTAGCCCTGCCAATTTCACTTGCAAACCCGCTGTCGAGAATGTACTGGAAGATTCTGGAACCCTCTGCTCAACAGGATCTTTGATAGTTCCTGCCTGCGACCGATCTGTTTGTCGGCAGCTTTGACGAGGGTCATTCTATTATTCTTTATGTAATGATGTACTAAGTACTATCTAACTGTCCCTTTCTTGTAACTCACACTAGACCAATGATTTACTAGATAGACTAAGAAGACACAATTTAGTCAATAATCAAGTGGGATTTAAGTGGCAATTTCACTTGTACTCTATCCTTTTTGGCGTCGATATGGTCAAACAAAACTTTATGTTGAAAACTTGCTGTAAACTGTAATCGAATTTCCCTCGCGATATAAATGTATACAGTGAGTCAACCTGTTTAAATATTGAAAATAAAAATTCAAAAATTTTCGTGCTAGGTTTACCCTGAATTTCAATATTAACCTACTCACAACATGCAATAGGTGAATTTTTCAAGCTTCTGCGCAGGCATTTTACTCAGCCCCCGCTCGTTGCTACGATACTAAGCTGGTTGAGTGCAAGATGCGACTTTCTGTGCTGCGATATTGAGGGAATTGGTGTGCTCCCTTTGTGCACTGTGGTAAAAATAAATGTGTTGTTGTCCGTACAATAAAATGAAATAAGTTGGAATATGATTATGTATTATGTAGTACTTTATAGCACACAATATGATATACAGGCCACAAGAATAGTATACAGATTAACGGCTTTAATGCTAACTTATTAGTGTTGAGCAAAAGTATTTTTTATTCCTCAATAATGAAAGTAACATTTGTTAATTCCCTACTGTAAATCGAAGTCGGATTCTCTATAAAAGCATCAGTCTAGCTGCTACACTTAACGCTAGGCTATATAAATTGGTCGTTCGACCAATTATACAATTTTTATATTACAATTTTTCCTCAAGATCCAAACACGTATAATGGAAATCGCCCACGCATCAATCCGGAACTAAATACATGAACGGACAATGGCGGCTATTGCCTTTGTTTCTCCTCAAAGATGACATAGTCGACTATGTTATTACTGAGACATACATACAACATATTTGTACAGGCAAATCGCTGGTTAAGATATGCTTCCCACGATACGGTCACGTATGTCGTCTTTGTTTAGGTATAGTTATAGTGGTCATTTCTTAGAAGAACTGAAAATGCAGCATCGCCCAGCAAAAAAAAAATGTTTACGGAATTTTAAGACTAGTTGAATAAAATGAAAATGCAGATAGAACGGGGAACTGAGGATTAAAAACAAATCAAAACCATTGACTTCTAAAAATCACAATCTTTCTTTTAACTGTGCCATAGTCGGACAAAAATGTCAAAAATACAGATACTCGTTAGTTAATATGAATTAATACCCGTAACATATACCTCAAGAATATTTTATATGGGAAGATATGAAATTGCTCATAATCAAATCTCAGGTAGGACATTGATAAAAATGCAGCGTAATATGAATAAATAGATTTGTATTATGTTGTTTCTAACTCGTTAAACTGATTAACATAGTAAATAGATGTCGTCACACATGTTTGCTGTGATCCACTTTTCACAATAAATTATTTATCTCAATACAATTTAGCTCCTCAATGTCAAAGTTATGATAAAATTATCATCGCTATGCATCTTAAAGCAAAGAATTATAAAACAATTACTCGTCGTTACTTCCTTATATGCAATAATTTATTATACATTATATTCGTCAAGCAATCAACTATCCTTGACAAGTTGCCAATAAAACGAATAATAATGCTTTCCTTATTAATCAGAAACACTTTGAGGAAACAGTTTTAATTAAATTTAAATATGCAAGCGCACTCTCAAGTACAAACAAGGCTATGAGGAAAAACTCAATATAAGTGTTATCAATTGCAAACTCAAACAAGAATATAATTAAATACTGAATATTTGCCGTATATATATGGTTTCCAGTCTAACACTAAATAATAAACAGATATTATGTTGGTTGGCATCTTTGTTGGCATATCATACGGTAGATTGAACTAAAACATATATACATAAATAAATATATAAACAAGATACCCTTGCTTATTAATAAATAAATAATATCCTGAAGCAATCATGAGTGTCGATCACACGATTTTTTGCGGGCGGAGTTTGAACTCGCGACCCAGTGCTTTGCATTTTTAAGCTATACCAACAGTACAGCTGATGCAGATGGGAGATATTCTGAAGCGATTCAAAAGCAATGAATGGTTCAGTTGGTCGTATCAGATGCACTGGGCAAATATTCATTCATGTTTTGTACAATCTACCTCACATTGTTGCTGTTAGTTTTAGATAGGTACCATTAAACCTGCACGCCCGTCTTAAAAATGATACTAGATTCATAAATAAATCCTACACAACATTCATAAAAGTAACTATTAAAATTTCAAACGGAATATTTACCGTGGTATTTGAGTGAGTGCCCGATATATCGATGCAGTTGCATGCATCATGACCACGGGACGACTAAAGAGAACTTGCGGATGGCTGCTGTGGGCAAACATCGAAATATCGGGAACTCACACAAAAAAAAAAACCAAGGTATATATCCCGTTTTAAATCTTAAGAGTTATGAAAACAACCGTGAAAGTTTTAAAAAGTATTTCATAAAAGTGTTACTAGATTTACAAATCATACTAAATATCGCTCTTGAGTACGTACGTACGTACCAATTGAGATCGCTCTCAGTGAGTCTGACACTCTCGAGAATCCTGAGTGCAGGCATGCTAATGAAAAAATCTGATAAGGTCGTATCGGTCGTGAAAATGACGATATGTCAAGTGCAATGTTGAGAGCGTATTCGAGTGTAGAGTCAAGGTTATTATTATTACTGAAGCATTGAGAGGGAAAGATATTAATTCAATACTAACTCCTATTAAGTACCTATCCTTTTCTTTATTTATTCACCAAAATATACTTTATTTTTGTTTCTTCCGGCGAGTAGTAAGTATCCACAGAAGACAGCCAAATTTTTGAACTCGCCAGAAAATAATATGTAACTGTCGTAACTAAGTGATGTAAATATCCTAAAGTTAAAAATAAATACTTTGAACTTGTTTGTTTTTGAAACAAGCTTTCCGCCATGAGGTTCTAAACGCTTTGAAAGTTCTTCTCGAGGTAATAAGGTATTTTCCGGCGGTAAATAAAAAGCACATGTTTTTTCTAGTGTTGTAATCTAATACTGTGCATTTTTTTCGCAATCATAATGATCAGCCGTGACAAGTTACTTTTGATTTAAAATATTATAGAGGATAAATCCAGATCTGAAGTTGTTTCGTCCTTATCAACCGACTTCAAAAAGGAAGAGGTTTTCAAACTTTACTGCATGTTACTATTTTTTTTAATTCTTATATACTACATTAGTCAGTGCTTACTTCGCTCCTGTGGTGTACTGTACAGTAGAGAGCGGTTTTACGCCGTTTAGCATATAGGTGCGACTTACACAACTAGCTAAAAACAGTAGGTAACCCGCCTCACCAGCCTTATTAACTTGTTTACCGGGTAATAAAGGTTAACATAAAATTTTAATGATAACGTAATTAACAGATGATAACGGGTAATATGATACAAAAGTAAAAGGAAGTTTCTCTGTTCTCTTTAGTACGAGGAAAGGCTAAATTAAGAGGATAGCTGGTCTACGAAGAAATTGAGGTATAGGTATTTTAAACTATTGCCGTCGCACTGGTCGATTTCTCTCCGCAGCGTGCGATAGGAACAACAGCTGCTGCTTAAGGCGATTTATCTATAAAAATCTTGATCAGAAGTTCAGAACGAGGTTTCGTAATCTCCTGTTATCTCCTCCAAAACTGAATAGATATTAATTCAAAAGAAGATTGAGCCCATGCTACTATGTATTTTTTACTATTACCTTGAATACTATCCAAATTCGTCTTGTGGTTGTCTGAATTCGGTGAAAAAACGGGTCATTTTTTTAGAACTTTGGAAAGTCACTTTTTTTTCCGAAATCCGTTATATGCAAAAAAATAAATGATAGGGGGGCATGGCTATAGTAAAACTAGATTTATTAAAAAAAAAATACAATGCTCTAAGCGCGCAGTATTCAGGAAGTTAACATGAGAATACAAAATGCGGCTCGGCTACGCTCTTAAGGCCCAGCGCACACCAGGAGAGGCGCGGCGAAGATACTGAGAACGTATCAATTAAAACTAAACCTTAAATATTTTGACATACGGCGCCGCGCGCGGTCTCGCGCCGGCTCTCGTGGCAGCTTCGACGCGCCGCGCGCTACTCGATTTTGGCATGCCGTTTTCAACCGTATGTCAAAATGTTTAAGGTTTAGTTTTAATTGATACGTTCTCAGTATCTTCGTCGCGCCTCTCCTGGTGTGCGCTGGGCCTAAGAGTTGATCCCTAGTGCGGCAGACTATTAGCCGGCCATTAAGGCGAGCGAACGACGCGCCTAATAGATTCGCAAGGCCGAACCTATTGCGACGCACGCGCACATGATGCTTGTGGGCCCACTGGGGACTATCCTTCACTGGGATCAACTACAATACAATATTCTTTATTGATAACAAACAAAGGAACAGTAAAGTGAGATTCTTTAGGCTTAGGGTATAGAAACAGCACTATGAAAATGTGACGCAGGGCAAATGTGACACCTCAGACACGGTCATCTGACCCTAAACTAGGCAGACATTGTACTATGGGCTATGGGTGTCAGACAGTTGATATAAGGCAAACACAAGAGCTCATCAAACAAATATTAGCCTTGGGCGGGATTTGAACCCGCGACCCTGTGCTTTATAGGCAGGCGTACTACCAACTAGGCTAACGGGCGGTCATGACGAAATGAATGAATAAAAATTCTTTGCTGCAAGAAAAATCACACTGAAAGTCGAACTTGTACTGTTTTAGAGCGCTCACGGTGGTTGGGTGAGAGGCAAGTGAAAGAAAATAATACTAGATACTCGTACTCGTAGGTTTAGTTAATCAGTGCTTGTGTAAAAGTGAGAATATGTTTGCCTTCTTTGTAGATTTCTTAGTTTATACAATACTAGCTGTCTGCCCGCGGCTATACGCACGCGTTGTTTTTCGACTTTTCCGTGCACAGTTTCCCGTAGGAATGAGATATTTCCCTGTGGTAAAAAATATCTAAGATGTTGACCGGGGATATAAGGTACCACCATACAAAATTTCATTTAAATCGGTCCAATAGTTTCGGTTTCGGAGTTTAGCCCGTACAAACAGACAAACCGACAAACAGATATACAGAGAAACAAAAATTTTGAAAAAAAAACTTCGTACGTTCTATATCACTTCTTACATCGCCCTGACTCTATGTACAGATTTTCGACCTCTACAGTTTTATTATATAGATGAATATTCTTCAGTCATAATAAAGCTTTAAATTACGTTACGTTAAGTTTAGCCAAGGTTCTAGATTAGAAAATTAGATCCAATAAATACAGAGTGCGTCGCATGCCTTTCAAGATACTTGTTAATATGATTTAAAGCCTATATAATCATAATTATAATAATTCTGACACCAGGGTCAAACGAGGTCGGTCGGTGACCTTAGAACCCAGACGAAATAAAAGTAGAACAAAATGCTGTCTGTATGTATGTCTACCATGCAAAGTGAAAATGAACTGTAAAGAGCGTATAGTGACATTGCAAGTCAAACATCGCATCGTTCAAGTATAGTGTTACAAAGTCAATGTCAAGCGTCTATTAGAATCGACCTCATACAAGGTTGTTTTTACATTTCAGCCTAGTTTTTCTATATTGGATCTTTCATATAAAAAATTAAGAATACAATATATTATAATAAGGCTAGGGATTAAGGTTAGAGAAATATTATAATTATAAAAATAAAAATATTATAAAGAGGAAAGATTTGTGTGTGTATGTTTGTAATGAATAAACTCAAAAACTACTGAACCGATTTCAAAAATTATTTCATTATTAGAAAGCTACATTCACCCTGAGTAACATAGGCTACCTCTTAGCGCTGGAAAATACTTCTTTCCCACGGGAAAAACTTAACGCGGGCGGAAAGCTAGTATGTTATATTTTTACTAATATTACAGATCAGATGCTTGTATTTGGATAAGAGATGTAAATCAATGAATTATAAAAAACTCATTCATCATTTATGATTAAAAAAATGAGACGACTAATTAAAAACAAAAATCTAATCATTGATATTAAGTAATGTCTGAATCAAAATGTGCGTGCATGGTGCAGAAAATATGATATAGACAGGACCGACCATGTACCAAAAAGGAAGCGGATTATCAGCTTTTGCTTCAAACAAGATACTCAAACAAAGCGCCCTAATTGTGATTCCAGTGACGTCATAAAACAAAAGGTAGCGTACCGAAACAATATGGCCGAGCGGGACAGAAATAAGTCCGTTTATGTAAATTTATGTCACGATCTATTTCGAGAGGAGCGGCGCGGGCGCGTGAACTTGTGAGGTGCGCGGGCGACGACTGGCGAACGACACGGTAAAGTACTCGCTCTTCACTAGGCAGGGAAAAGGAAAATTCCTTGTTTACAAACTGTTTTGCCAATCACTATAAAGTACCATAAGAAACTAATCATTTTGTTTTTGTTTGCTTTGTGTCTGAATGTTGTTTATTTGCACAAGTATATAATTCATTTATGTATGTATGTCAAATATCCGTGGTGTAAGTAATTGCATCTTCATTGAATAAAAGGCAAATTCCTTGTATTTAACACATCAATTGTGATTTATGAATCGCTGTGTGTGTAGAGCGTTGAGTATAAAACTAAATGAGCACTTATGTGTTTAGGGTTCTAACTGGAAATTTCTAACAGTAAAAAGTACTTTATCCTTTATCCTTTTGTAGCCGACGCGAGAAAGAATTGGGAAGACTCTATTTCAAGCCGGGAATGACATGGCAACACATATTTAACACACGAAATACATTGATGATGGTCTAGCTAGAACACAAAGATTTTTATAGTTACACGGTTTTTTTTTTACATGTGAAATGTCCGACGTATTTATTTAATTTCTTTTAATTAATATTTAAAAGAAAAATACACTAAATAAGGACTAGACCATCGACATTCACTACACAATACAAGGACAAATCTCGTCTCTGTACAACACTTGTATCTACAAATCCAAAAGCTTGTTCGCAGCGTGTCGGCATTAGGGTATTAGTCATCGACTTGTATTTGGCACGAGGAGGTAGACATATCGGCGTTTTTTGTCACGTTTTCGCGACAATGCCGTTTTCGGATACATTGATGTTTGTATTAGAAGAGTATTGTGAGCTATACGGGCGGGCTTCAGTGTATGCGGAAGAGTTGACGTATCTTTTTAGAGTAGTTGTTTACACGCGTCGAGGCGTGGTCAGTGACCATGTAAGCATGTTATAACATGATAACAATCGTTATAACTGAAATAAAGAGACACTAGTTGTTCGAGATATTTTTTGTATCCTGGACTAAGTGACTATGTATATCTAGAAAATGTTTGCACTACGCCCATAATTTTATTCGAGTCGTGTTTTATCATTATCTATGCAGTTTATAGACAAGTATTGCTTTAGAGGTAACGTTATTTATAACTAAAAAAATAATTGCCCAAATATAATAGAATCCAAAATATTCCTTATTGGCAAAAGATTATATAAAAAACGCAACTAATATTGACTTCCGACCTCATTCTAACATATTAATCTATTCATCATCATCATTTCAGCCGAAAAACGTCTATTTTATTCATAATACGTAACATAAATTAGTTACAGAAGTTAAAAAGCTTTGCTCAAATAAAGGCTAACTTTTAAAATAATGAATAAATCATAAAACGACAATAAAGCCTTGCATTTTTTTTCAAGAGTTTTCTTTAAAATTTATTTTGTTCCATATCTACCACCCAATCTGAAATAAGGTAAAAGATCGCCAAGTCCTAACATCTAACCCCAACGGCAACTTAGCTAAGTGAATCGGTGAACTCTTTCCGAACCACCTGTTGAAAACGTTCGTGTGACCGATTTCCTCATCATCCGTTCAGACGCGAATCCCATTTGAATCTTATTAAGGTAATAGGATCTTTATTTGTGTGTCGGTGTTGAACTTAGCCCCATCACTTCAGCTGTCACATTATTGCTTAATATCTTTGTCACATTATTGTTAAACGTTTGTGTATTTATTATTGACAGAGCTTTATGAAGACCTTTCAATACATTTACATTTTATAAACGCATAATATTTTAAAAGTCATGTAAGAAAAATATCATAGAAGATTTTTGGATACGCGTTCAACGTGTACTTAATTTATTTCACGATAACAATAACTTTCATGCTAATAATAAGGTAGGTAAAACCGCGGCCGTACCGTAATGAAACACATACTTTTACTTCTATAAATACTTCTACGATGTACATATTTTTTATATTGAAGAGTATCAATTTCACATAAGTGCTATGTAGTATTGTAAACTACAAATCTCTCAAACTGTATAATATAATCGATCGCATCTCGACCGGTGGTGGTGCTACGCAAACGCGCGGTATATAGTACACGTATACTCTCGTAGTAGACTGCTACGAACCTGCGCTCTACGGCGTAGCAACACAGAATCAGTAGACAGTGACAGAAATATGATATAGCTAGAGCTACATAATTCTATTGGTACTGTAGAGTTACATCTATATTGAATTTAGATTTATTGAGTCTGCACTAAGTAACTATGACTTGATGCAATACTGGCCGAATTATGCAGGTAATGATATTTTTCTAAACAATAAATTGATTTTGAATTTAAATCCGATTAATTTTAGAATATCAGTTCTTTTTCAGTATCGAAAATTAAGTAATAGTATCAATTTGTTAGAACAAGATAATTACAATACGAAAACAGATGTATTCCTCATATCAATATTTTTTTTAAACTGAAAACCAGCTGTATCGATAACGGAGAGAAATTCCAGAATGTTCCAGAGCTTTCCAGCCCTCCGTGTGACCCTTGACCGATAAAGCCTACGCGAATCGCTATAAATGTTGTTCGGTAGGCAGTGGCAGACAGATATTCTACATAATAATATTGGCGATTAATCCAGTCATTACGTTTTAACATTTTTAAGTCTATTATACGACCTTTAGATTATCAGTTTCGTTTTAGAGACGTCAAACATCGTTTAACGCGTCAATCACACATATGCGAAAACATCAGATTAAAAATTAGGCCTAATATGAAATCTGAGCTTGAATCGTTTTAATTTTATAATTTTTTTCTGGTTCTTAAATAAACAGAATTAAATAATTGGGTGTGACTTGAGAGAATCACAAAATTTCTACGTGTGGTTATTATTATTATTATAATGTCATATTATTTTTTTCTTCAAAAAGCGAAGAGGTAAAGGACGAAATAATAATAATAAATATTTATTGAACAAGGAAAAACAAGGAATATTAAATAAGGAAAAAATAACGCTTTCTTTCGTTACATTGCATTTTGAACAATTCTTAACGTACAACTTGATAACATTTTAAGTATCTACCTACTTCTAATTTAATTTTACTTGAAGGTATTATAGTATGAGCAGCATTCGTGTTAGATAGTAAAAATAAAACTCAGACAATGAAATGACATTGCGACCTCTAGACAGACACCCACTCGTGTATAAATAAATAATAAATACCTACACTTTTTTCAGAGGAAACCTGCACTTTTAGACGGATTACAGCTAGATATGCGCATTTGAATTGACGTCATATCAAACAAAAAAATTAATCAATATACGGTATGACTTACACTCGTGCGTGCAACTCAAATCTAAGATATTGGAATAAAGATATATAAATGTGTCTTTCATTTTTAACTGATCATTTAAATGCCCGCGGAAATGTGGAAATAAAATATTTCCCGTGATAAGAAAAAGCCTATGTGAAAATTATTTATTTGATCCATTTAAGCATCAAAACGAAACTAACAGGTATAACGACAAACATCCACACATTCGCATTACTAATATTAGTGCGATAGTCTCTTGCTGTTCAGTGAAAAAACATGAGTCGGTAACACAGCTTTCAAGATATAGAATATGTTTAGAAAACTAATCAGGTAAATGAATCGTCAACTTATAGCGAGATACGGCGGCATTCATTAACAAGAGTTTGACGGATAATAAAATACGGAGGGGGGGAGGGAGGGGCGGCTGTAGCCGTAACGAGCAGAGGGTGCACTATAAATGACCTTTCCGCCGCCCGACGCTATTTCCTTGCGCGTTGATGTCTTTCGCTTCACCGAAACCGTTTCATTTTTCTAACATTTTATTGTCGCAGGTTTACATAGTTATATACGGGTTATTTGATATTATCTGTGTTAGGTCTGCTGTGCAAGTACTCTATAGAAAATTTTTTTTTAATAAAAAGTGTAAAATTTCTTTTGTTGACGACACTATTATTTATTTGATTGCCTAATAAAATAAAAGTGTTTTCTCAGACGCATTGCAGGTCCAATTAAACCTGGTGCGAGTGGGAAACCATAGAGATAATTTTCATTATTTAAGTTATGGAAAAGTATTGTTTTATTTGTAGATTTACACTACAAAATTTTGTATTAATAAAAAAAAAAACAACACGGCGATCTTATTTTTTTGCAATCGGCCTTTGCTTACGTAATTTTATTACATTGAATATTAGCTTACATTTACTTCATTGCATTTTCCTACTTCACAATCATAAGCGCAAAAACAAGCGCAGATCAACCATTTTCCACGGCAGCATTTCCGCGAATAGACGGCGTGTGTGGAATACAAAACGGAGCGCTGGCAAAGGCCGGGGGGCGGAGTCCTAAGGCTGATGACACGGCGCGCAGATTGGGCGGGCGGTCGGGGGCAAACCCCCACAGAGTTATGGCGCGGTCGACGCTACTACACAGCTGCTATGCTTTCTTTTTTTCATTCTGTTTAGGATTCTATTTTACATGCATTGGAGCTCGATTTGAGATTTCGTAGTTCATTAAATTGTAACTACTAACTAGTATAGCACTAACAATACTTTTGAAGTATAGAGTCGCACCCAAAATAAACAATTCGAGTGAAGACCACTTTATTATTTGCCTTGTGTCCAAACAGCCAGTTATTGTTTATATTTGTATGTTATTTTGTGTATGTATACAAGCAGCTGTCTGATTCTCATAGTACGGCCTCTAGCTAGAGGTAAGATGGCGCTGTGTGGAGAACCGACATGTCTATTTGTACAGATTAATGAAAGGTGAGTATACGATTTTTATTATAATTTTCACCAAAGTCGAAATATTTTAAAATAAAAGAAAAACCACAACATTAGAATCTAGTTATCAGAATAACATAGTGATTGTGTAATTTATGCCGTGTTGATAACGTTAGTTATCGCGCGGCCGCTCGCCGTATTATTCCCACGACTCGTAAATAGCGAGTTTCATGTTTTAAAAGATAAAAACTCCACTTACGATTTTACGACTGTTTAACGTTACGATACTGCTTCAACCGGTGTTGCCAATTGCGATTATCAAATTCCCCGTAAACTACAATCAAAATTGGCTTTAGAGAAGGAGAAATCTGTATTTCTAACTCTAACACAGTGTTTCTAAAAATAACTTCAAAAAAAAAACAATTGAATTATTTTCATAAAATTAATTAATAATATCACTAATACACAGGTGTTCAAACTCAGGGACGTCGAAAAATAAAACTAGATTTTTTAAATTATGGCTCTAGTTTTCAAAATTAAGTTTCATGCATGCTGAAAAGCCAGACATTTCCAATTCTGCGTATTTTCTCCACAATGATGATCTATCACAAATTCTCTAATTAATTTTAAATTCCCCGAATTCTGGGGATTTACCCACAAAAGGCAACTTTAGTGTTAAAGTCTGCCCGCTGCTGCTACTGTTTTTACACTGCAGCCATGTTCCATGATTTGTTAACCATATCGTTTATTTAACAGTTTATTGCGCGTAGTTAAAATATACAACTTATTCGCCTTTATGATAAGTGTTTAAAAGTGTGCGCTGTGGAACAAAATAGTACTCTGTGTTGTTTTAGTTTTGGTGTATTTCTGAGGTAAAAAGAACTAACTGGCTGTCGTGGGGATAATATTATAATGACAAGGCAACACTTCGTTTTAGAAACAGCCTTACGTGTCTTCCGAAGCACGGAATCATCTTTGTTTTCGACAATCAGATGATTCAGCGTGCAATATCATTATCAAAATCAAACTGCGGAAAGTCTAACAAACTGAATTTTGTTCCACAAGTGCCTCATCGGAATTTGAAACTAGAACCTCGAGTAATAAAACTCGGCTACTCAGGCTGTCGATTATATTATTAATCTTATAGATTGGACTAGTAGCTTTAACCTAATTTCATCAATCCATTTAACAAGACTTGTCATCTTGAAGGTTACTCGCCCAAGTAACGACCAGCCACAGTCTCGGGTTAAATCCTTTGTGCAGCATGACACAGCTTGATTATACACCCTTGTTAAAAGTATCTTCAGTTTAACGAGATGTTAACTTGAGCTATTGTTTAGCTTAAGTGTCTGCGCCGTGGCTGCGGACTTGTCTTTTGAAATGTCGTACGTTCGATTAGACGTGTTCTAGGAAACCTTAGCCTAGCTTAGCCTAATTAAAACTCAACACGCAGTTTAGGTTACTAGAAGCGAGCCAAAGAATTATATAACACAATCCTCCTTCTGCAGTTGGGTAGAAAGGTAAATAATACAGGCTTTGCAAGAGTACCGTCATTGAAAGGCATATAATATACGAGTTGATAACTACCTTAAGACTTAGTAATGAATCTGAAATGAGCAAGCTTATCTACTCAAAGTTAGATGTGGGCGGTAAGTTAGGAGCAGGGCGTCCTTGGACCTTCGTCTCAGCACGCAACAATTATGAAACCCAACCTCGGATACCACAAGTACGAGATAGGGCGGGTAGTTAGAACGATCTGCGAGTTTGTATGTAACTTGAAACACTGATTGCCCTCGTTTACTACGTGACAGGTTGGTTATAAACTCCTATAGTCAATTCGCATCATTTCCCGCGTCTGTGCTCTAACCTTTAGAAATCTGAAACCCTTGAGGTTGGCTTTATACGCACTGTGTCGGACTATTAGAAGTATTAGGACGTTAACGTTGCTTACTAATCTACTTGTACACCTCTTTAGACACGTAATAGACATGTTACGTGTTCAACATTAGCACCGCGAATATTGTTAACGTGTAGTAAATTAGAAATTAGTGCAGAATCATCAATTTCGTGTAAGTATTATTACTTTATGCTGATAATTCGTGACCGAGGATTTGATGGATTCCAAGGTTTATCTTCCGCAAATGCAACCATGTTCACTATAATATTTATTTCGCAACTGCATAATGGAATAATTGTTTAAAAGATGTAATCCAGACGTTAGTTATTTATTTGCATTACTTGAAAATATCATGATTGTTAAACCAATCATCTATACCTACGTAAATTACTATAGTATTACCATAGTATATTACTATAGAATTTTACTATTGAAAATATCATAAAGCTACTGCTAGATTTCTCTCTATAAATGGTAAGGGAATGTTTTCCTAAGGATTCTTCCCAAATGAAAAGCCTCCCTTAGTCAAGGGCCCTGACTAGCTTCCCTAGCATGACCGTTGTCGTGCGTATACTCTTATCCTATTGGAGTTTCAAAGCGGGTTTCTCATGGTATATTGACAGATCGGTAAGTGATAGTTTGTCAAAGTGGTCATGCTAGCTAGGGGGGCAGCGCATCACATAAACGTAAAACGAAAAGCAATACTCACGGCTGGCAATCAACTCCGGCGCAACGAGCCCGTTGAGGTCGGGCTCTTCGCCGTACCAGAAGATCCAGAGCTCTTTGGCGGCGCGGAGCGACAGGGGCGGCGCGGGGGTGGTCATGTCATACTGGGGGGAGGGGACGCGGCGCCACACGCACAGGATGTCCCCGGCCAGGCAGCGCGCGTAGCTGCTGATCACGGGGTCGGCCAGCGGCGCCCCCCCCTCGACCCCGTCGCCGCCCGCGCTCTCGCCCCATACGAGCTTACGCCATTTTATGCCATAGAGCTCGGTCTGGAAACGAAAAAGGTTTTAAATTAATATCATTTGCTTACAACTTTGACTACAGTCTACGGGCCTGGCCACAGCTTCTGGCGAATCAGTACCTACTAGCCACGCCGTCGTGAGCTGTGGCCAGGGGGTAAGAACGGAAGATCCCTCTATAGCTAGAGCTGTAGTAGTAGAAGCAGGGTCGGGATCGTTGTTATTAATTTGATAAGGGTGATAACAACTACTGCCCATTCCCAGGGATAGTCGCCTCGTACGACACCCACAGTAAGAGTAAAACGCTGGCATCGCTGCCGTATAAACTTTCAAGTTGAAATGGGTTTGGTCAGGGCAATGCAAGGCAGGTGAATCCAAAAAACCATTCGCCAAAAAACCTTGCTACAAATAAATCTTAAGCCAGGGTGAATGACTGCATAAAGCACGAAAAATCAAAGTAAGTGTGAAACTTCCGCAAGGTGACGTCTGAATCAATTAACTATATCGGACAAGAGTTCACTAAAATAACAGTGAGCGGTGTCCACAATGCGATAACTAAATAAGAGCTTTGGTGTGGCGTCGGACTAACAACATTCCTTGTACCAACCCACCAAGAAAATTAGTTAATATACCATTCATTCTCACGCTCATTATAATGTACAGAGCCACAGAATAATATAAGAGCTAACTTGAGACAGATCTATACCAAAACTGGGGTAAAAGATCTGGCTGCCAGCCAACGCGAGGTAAAGAGGTATAAGGGCTAGACTGCATATTTCGCCCGGAAGCAGTATTGTTGCAGAGAATTATGCTTGCACGCATTGCTTCTGTATGCAAATGTGCATCTTGCTTCCCGAAATTCCGACGTTATGGAGATTAAATAGCCATAGTGTTTAGTAATTCAATTAAATGAACGACCGTCCCATAAAACGGTGATGCAGAACCAGAGACTTAAGATGTGGGGTTTCCAAATCAAAGATCCCGCGTTAGATAATGACAATACCACTTATTATGTCTTTTATTGAAGATTCAAGTAACCGTTAACATACTTTTTAAATGCAACTAAAAGTGGCGTTCTTGACAACGTCCTAGTGGATAAGATTAAATCATCAGAACAAACACAATCATGGTATTATAAATTAAGGAATCCCTAACTTATATGTGGTGAAAACATGCAGAGCAAATTCAATCCAAAGGTTGCCCTTTACTGGTACTAGTTTGCAACTGTCACCTAACAGCATCGAATATAAGGACAAAATGAGTTTACATTAAGTTCGCTAGCCAAACAGAAAACTGTGTGTGAGCAGGTGTGCACCAAGGGGCGACCTTGATCGGATATGCAAATCTGTATCGTCGGGTCAAACACCCGGGCCCGTCTGGACACCGGTCAATGGCAAATTAAGCTCTATAATCGGACCAATATTCGCTTTATATTATGACCTTCTTCATGGCTACTACCTATAAGGTAGAACGATCGAGCTAGACTCGATCAACGAAGAAGAATAATAAGTGATCATTTGCCACAAACACGGTCGGCAATAAGGAGGAAAGTAAAAATTAGACAAGTACCATCATGACATTAAGGAAAGAAATACTATAGAGGACCTTATTACTAGATAGTCAATTTCTTCGAGGGAACCATGAACAAGATACTTTCAGCAAGGAACACCAGTAAGAATTAAGGGTCTTATAAAAACAGTACCCATGCGAAATACTCAAACTTCTAGACAAACGAATAAGACAAGACAATAACCAAACAAAACCTATTGGAATCATATTGACAAAGTGACAACTTATAAGCGTCGAATTCTACTAAGTAAGAAAACATACGACACTACAACACAAATCGTAGTAAATCGGAAAACGGGCGAAACTAAAAAACAGCACTAAAACCAGCAAGTCACATTCCTCAAAATTTCTAAATTTAGAATATTGAGGGCAAAGACCACGGCGACAGCATTGCATCGGGGCATCTGCGGCGGAAGGGGGCTACACTACACCTGGCAGTCGCGTGGGGCCACGTTCGGTAAGGGGCAGTAGCAAACAAGTTTAGTGTCGGAACGAGCTCATCGAGTATAATGGTTATGTTTTAATAGGCCGGCAACGAGCCTTATTCAATTCTGGATTATTATAGTTGTGTTATGGTGATTTTACGGTTTTTGATGTATCGCCGAATCTTATGTTACGCTGCTCTGTTAAAATTTATGTTTTTAGTTGTTTCTGTTATTATTTATTGTCAAGAGGTACCAAAATTATCATTTACTGGGAGATATCAGTTTGTGATATAAGAATACAACCGAATTATTCTCTAATGTTTTAATTTTGTTTCTATTCTAATTCCTTAAGTTAGTGCTATTCTAAGAAGACATTCTTAATGTAAGAGCGTGAAAAATATTTATTATATTTAACTTGAGTCCAGTCTAGTCTAGGCTCGTAAGCTTATCTTTTCTGTTGGATAAAAGTAAGAGTAAACTCATCAAAAATGTGTAAATTTGCACAACGGACACATGTCATAAACTCGAGCAGGCTGGGGTCTGCAAGTACAAGTAAAAGAATGCGCCAAGTCTGGTTTCGTGAACGTTCGGTCGCCGTCGGGGGCCGGCCGCTTTCTAACGCCCGATGCGCCCGCGCAGCCCGCTTCACTTTCTATTGTGTGACGCGTCGCTTGCCATCAAACGATTCTTTTCATAATTACATTACGTTCAAGACGTCCAAGAAGACTCCGAATTTATTTGACAAAATATTGAAGTAAAATAGTTTTTTGAAAGTGAAGCACGAACATCTTTCTACAAACCAACCGGTAAGGCAAGTTCGCAGTCTATTTATATCCGAAATACAAAATGGCTGCATGGAACGATAATGCCTTTCCAATACCGCTACAAAGCTGGGTCAACTCGAAAAATTGAAAAGCGCCGCGCCGCTAAGACCAGCGGTGTGTCAACATCGGAGGCGGGATATTACGCAAAGATACTCCTCGACAAAGAGCTGCGAAGTTCCCGGGAAAAATCTGCGGTTATATGAATTTAAAATGCAAAACGAGCGACGGATGGTCGCTTAGCCCGGCGATAACACCCGGATGATGCGGTGAAAGCCCGGCTTTCCGGAAAATTCCGGGTGTAACCGGCTCCAGCCAGAGTTACGTCACTTAGCGCGAGCCTTTGAGCTGCTTAAAACTTTGCGAATATTACAAGCCTCAGGAAAAAAACTTAGACGCACTGATGTTCTCACTTCCAGTAACTTTATTATCGCACATAATTACCGTCCGTTTTAGAATACATCGTTCTCATTCCATTTTATCAATATCAATGTCGCCCACTTCCGAGCAGAGCGAGAGCGTCCTTGTTGCAATATTGTGCATTTCTATTTTTGGAAACATAGCGAACTAAGCTCTCAATAAAAATATTTCTGAAATAGTCAAGAATATTTTTTGTTGTCATTAAGTCAACGGAACCGACCTTACCCAGCTCCACAAACTCAGGTAATGAAATACTTAAATCGTCGGAGTTTTACAACAAAAAGTAATGTACAGATTACGGTTGCTAGTAAACAATAATAGGCCCGTAAAGCAAGCGATCTACGATCATAACCAAGAACGGAAAAAACTGCACGTCCAAAAAAGTCGAGCACCGCTACACCGCTAGTCGAGGGAAGAAGACGGGGAGAGTGTGAGGGAGACGGGGCTAGTCGCGAAAGTGAGAGGAGGCGAGCGCACGGGCGGCAACGTCGCGGTTACGTTAGCTAGCGGGGTAAACAATCGCGATGATGTGACGGTGAGCTGCGCGATGCGCGTGCGACCGACCGCCCGCCCCCGGCCGTGCAGCTACTGCATTTTTAAGCTGTGACGTCACTAGATGCATTTAGGGGTAGCTCAATCAATACGTCAAACGACACCTATTAATTTCAAATTTATAGAGAACTGCTAACGGCTTCTGATTTCTGTCGATCTTCTTTGTGAATAACAACATTGAACTTTGTTTGTAAACAAATCCATTATTCAGCTGACGTTCATTGAAATATTTCCAAGTTTGATTCAAGTAATTAATACACATGAGACTGCCTTTTCACAGAGAATATTCAAGGTGATTGCACAACTACTGTCTTCGTAACCAAGCCGTAGAAACTTCGTCTTTAGTTAGGTTCCTGGTGAGAACTCTCCCAAAATATTATCTTCCGAGACTCTCGGTGTTATGGAAGGCACGATAAGCCCTGGAACCAGGCAAACCCTACAGGAAGAGTCCCAATATGGACCAAGAACCAATAAGTAAAGGTCAGCAGGGATCAAGGTCAAGGAGGTCGGTCGTCGACCTTACAAACCAATACCATAAAAGGTATTAACGTGACTAGTATTAAGTGCTAATTTCAGCAATCATTTTAACTATTCCTATGTAAATATGCATGGAAAAAATTGTTTTAGTCAATCATGAGACATTTCCTTTCATAAATAATGTATCACATCAATTTTAATTTGATTCCGGTAAAATTGTGTAAGAGGAAATCGGATTCTGAAAATCCTTCCCAGTCGGGCTGTCACGATAATATTTTACATTATTTTCCTTTAATTAGAGATTAAACGGAAGATTTACATACAATAATACACACATGATAATAAAGTTTTACGCCTTATAAAGTGACATCTTAGTACAAGACCGCTTAACTATTTATTGGATTTAGAGTGGGCGGCGGTAACGGCTACTAAAGTTTTGCGAGAGGGACATTTTGCGAAGAAAGGATATTTTACACACACGTCTCGCTGTATGTCAATAAGAGTGACAGGACTTACAATAAACAATTAGTGATTATCACAATGTTATCCGGCATTCTCAACCTATGCAAATTACAATTATTATTGCAAAAATATTACATACATACATACATACGTATAGAGTTGAGAACCTTCTTCATCTTAAAACATGTTTGCAATACAAAAACACATCTTGTGGTGGAGGTATTGTTAGGGTTCCGTAGCCAAATGGCAAAAAACGGAACCCTTATAGATTCGTCATGTCTGTCTGTCTGTCTGTCTGTCTGTCTGTCTGTCTGTCTGTCCGTCCGTCCGTCCGTCCGTATGTCACAGCCACTTTATTCCGAACCTATAATACCTATACTGTTGAAACTTGGTAAGTAGATGTATTTTGTGAACCGCATTAATATTTTCACAAAAAATTATAAAAAAAACAATAAATTTTGGGGGGTCCCCATACTTAGAACGGAAACTCAAAAAAAATTTTTTCATCAAACCCATACGTGTGGGGTATCTATGGATAGGTCTTCAAAAATGATATTAAGGTTCCTAATATCATTTTTTTCTAAACTGAATAGTTTGCGCGAGAGATACTTCCAAAGTGGTAAAATGTGTGTCCCCCCCCTCTAACTTCTAAAATAAGGGAACGATAAAACTAAAAAAAATATATGATGTACATTACCATGCAAACTACCAACGAAAATTGGTTTGAACGGGATCTAGTAAGTAATTTTTTTTTAATACGTCATATATCGTAAACCGCAATTTCCCTTTCACTATTACTAAAACATCGATCAAAGTTACAACGAACTACAAGAACTTTTATATTATGTTACTTGCTGATTCGGAACCCTTCATGTGCGAGTCCGACTCGCACTTGGCCGCTCTTTTTCAAAATAAAACCTCCGACCCAAAATATAACTCAATCAAGAAATGAACCAATAAACAGTGAGTAGGCGGCGCAAAAGCGAGCCTCGGACGTCTTTTCCCGTTCATACTACATACCGAATCAAGTATGGTTCTTTCTTAGATTCCCTTCAAATATGAGTAAACAGAAACACATAAGAACGACGAACACTTGAAAACAGAGCCCTTCTTCCCAAACAATAATTTCAGTTGAAAAGCTCTAGTTATATCATACAACTGTTACAAGGTCATGCAATGTTGATGTAGAAGAGTGCACTGTCTGGTTCGTAGACATGTTCAAAGGTGACGGAGACAAGGATAGAGCAAGTACTGTAGTAGGAAAAACAAGCTGTGATCCGAGATTAACATTCTCGTCCGACTACGGAGCCGCCAAGGGCGAGGACAAATGAATACAAATACGTGGAAAAGATAATGTTACAATGTTTATTGGTCTGACTCTGGTGTGTCATGATTTAAAATATTAGATTTCATAATACAGTACAGTACAAATATACTCCTCGTTTTATAGAAAGTGTTTTTGAAAATATACGATACAAAATAGTGTACTAGAGAGGTAAATTGGAGTTTCCTTGCGAATCAATCCTATATATAGAATCAAAAATGATAAGATCCGCAGACAAACAAAAGTCACCAACATAGCCCGAAGAATCGCTAAACTTAAGTGGCATTAGGCGGAGCTTTGGGGTGAGGCTTTTGTCCAGCAGTGGACATCTTTTGATCGTATAAATAGAAGAGGAAAAGAACAACATTGAATGAATGCTCTTTCATTTTAAAGCACGACCGATCGCTTATCCAAACAATGTGCAAAACAAAGGTTATCGAAACTAACGAATCAAACAACAGGATGCCTTATGCATACTAATTAGGAACCAATAGGTGGCAAATCCATCAAGCTGCATATTAACATATAGACTACAGGCCCGTGTTAAAAAAAATATGGGTCATTTGAACCACCAGATGATCTATGTAGAACGATATAAGAGCATAAAATAATAAGATTCAGCATTATGCCGTCACTTGTAAGCTGTCCAACTGAGTGCAGGTGAAAGAAAGGGGGTTGCAACCCTCGGCTTTTTCCCCTTGTCGCATGATTTTTGTACGGCGTTGCGAAATAATGGATTAGAAGCAGTATTGAAATAGTATGAAACTGATGCCGTACAAAATTAAATGACCAAATTCACCCTGGTAATTGTCGAAAAAAAAAAAAAAAAACCGACTTTTTGGCGCACCATTTTTTTACGGCACTACGCGTTTTCTTATTATTTTTCATGGATCTATCGATGGTAAGAATGCCGTAAAAAAATATATGACCAAAATGTACTCACTCTACCTACCTACTTTTGAATTCTCACCTGCACTCAGTTGGACAGCTTACAAGTGACGGCATAATGCTGAATCTTATTATTTTATGCTCTTATATCGTTCTATATAGGTCATCTGGTGGTTCAAATGACCCATAATTTTTTTAACACGGGCCTGTAGTCTAATAGAACAAAACATGAAAATTGTTATGCGGCAAATGCGTCCAGAGGCACGCGCCATCAATCCTCGGCGGGGGAGGGGAGGGGAGGCCTGCGCACACGCAGATAAGGTTGCCAGATGATCAGAATTGTTCTCGGTTCTCCTTTTATGTCCAGACTACAGAAACAAATTGGGGCCGGGCGCTACAGTGGCTACAGATAATTTTAATACAAAATGTCCCGACAAACAGTTCTGTACTAAAAATTTTAGTGACAACAAATGACTAATAATTATGTCGGGTCGGGTTATATAAGAGAGAATACTTAATTTCGTTGATCGTAAATTTTTTGGTCATGCATGATTTTCTTAATGTAGGTAGGTACCCAAAAGAAAAGTTTTAAAACCAAGAGTAAAGTTTTATTTTGTTATTAAAGACAGCTCATATTTTGTCTATACTAATATTATAAAGTGGAAAGATTTGTTTGTTTGCAATGCATAGCTTCGGTAAGTTAGTAATACATCATTTTGTTGTTTAGACAGCCCTTTCAATGTCCTGATTATTTCGATGTTTTATAATCTTCCTATCTGGCAATCCTATACACGCAGCTTGGAGCATTACCAAACAGGTATGTTAATCCAACACCAATAATTACGTACAATGAATCTTTGTCAGGACTTTTCAAAGTCGTTACAAACTAAAGAACTTGAAAAATAATGTTTCGCTTTAATGCTAGGAACGAGAGTATGTCTTGATTATGATTAATATGGATACGAGATACAACAATGATTGCTTATATGATACGTTATATTTTACATAATTAATCAAGGTTGCTCCCACATCGGGTACGTACAATATAGTTTCTGCTCATCAAATTAAAATAAAATTATTATGTTTACTGAACTAGATAACTGTAGGTGAGCACGTAACTCGTGAGAAACTTGAGGAGGTGTCAAACACAGTGACATAAGAGTCATAATAGTATTGTCACTATGTCGCACTTCAGTAGCCGCAATGATATGATTTTAAAAACAGTAAGGTCTATGGACTTGGAATATTATTAAAGTTCACTTGCTTAACTTGATAAGACCCTAGTAGAGATATTGAACCGACGAAGCAAGGCCGCTTTAGGACTTGCAGAGGCCCTTAGAGTACACAATTAAGGTTATTATTTTATATTGATTTTGTCAATAAAATGGGCATTGTTAAAAATCTTAAAATAATCTTGTTTCATTTCTGGGCAATGCTACCCATTAAGGAATAAATAATATGTTGTCTTATCTAAAAGCACATAAGCACAAAAGAAGTAAAAAGGTAAGTAAAGATGGAGCTACGCCAAATGCCTTTCATCTCAACATAGCTGATGTATCAACTTCAATCCTTCTAGTTAGCTAGTTCATAAATCATCGGCATATTGGAATGCAATACAAGAACACAATCCGCTGTAACTCTGAGCTAAGACAAGAAGCGGGGTTTTTGTTCCCAACAAGTGGGCAGTCGACAGCAAATCGTCGCAAATTATGCCCAGCCTATTGTTTGAACGCTTTTATGGGGCCATAATAATCCAATGAAATTACTTAACAACCAGGGACGGGACATTGAACTGCGCAAGCAAAGTGAGGCGTCAAGAATGTATGTGTAGCCAGAAGTTAGGTACGTTTACGTTTGAACTCTGCATTCTAGTATAGGGCTTGCAACTGCAGTGTAACTGGCATCCGATTCAGTGCATCATAACGTTTTAGTTAGAATTTAAAAATGTAAATGAAAAGGAAGAATCGTGCACAATCTAGACCTTGTGTGATCATGCTAACCACGGATGGTCCTTGGTATTTCTTAGCTTCGGCAAAATAGTGTTATTTTCCCGTTTATCCTTGAGCCAGTACATTGGGCTCCTAGTGTACATTTCCAACGATCTAATTTACGTTGCACCTACCAGAAATTTGAAAATCTTACTTCGAATAAAAACCTCAATTTTGATTTTTCTTTCACGATTTTTTTCACGATATCACGATTTGCCCTTTGGAAATATCCTAGTTCGTGGTCTGATCCGTTTGTGTTTTCATTTTTGAATCGAAATCATAGATTTAATAATGCTTTCATCTAATTTACAGAAAAATCGGTGTACGTATAATAAGTTTCATCGTGGGTCAAACGAAATAACTAGTATTTTTTACGACAAAACATCTACTCCAGAATGGGTTCGTCCCCGAGCTTACCGTTCCCTGAGCTTACCGTCCCGGAGCTTACCGATTTGTAAATATTATAAAAAGTCGATTAAAATGTCAATCTTGCTTAAAAGTACTATTAGCAGCAAAAGTGAAAGTCGAATTTTATACTTTATAGGAATAAATAATAAGTTCTAGATCGCGGTTAAATAATCACGTTTATTAATCTGCTGGTGTAATTATCACAGGTTTTAATCATCACAATAATTTTTTTTTTAAATAATGATGGTCGATTTAGCATTACAAATAATCAACAATAAAAACAATGACAAAACTAAAACATATAACTATAACTTTCATCATTAAGTTCACATAATTCTGCCTGCAGTAACCAAACAATCACATTTCATACTTTAAAACACTTTTGATGTCTATTGTACAAGTTGGAAATCTAGAAAAAAAAACAAAATAGAATGTAATCAATTTTATCGAAATCGGTAAGCTCCGGGACGGTAAGCTCGGGGAACGGTAAGCTCGGGGACGAACCCATCAGAGATGATACAGAAACTACCGCACCTTGTGTATTCCTTCGCCGTCCTTTTGCGAATGGTGTTCTAGTTTTCGCTGGATATTATCGTATAGCCAAGCCAAGGGAGTATTTTTCGTGCGACAAAAAGCTTACCTGTAGGCTTACTATGTAAGAAGCGACAGGCTCGAGAAGCTGTCAAACGCGACATAGTGACATTAGACATTACAGGAAAGCTGTTTTTTTTTAAATATTGGGTTGATACAAGAGAAGTTAGGGAACTAGACTCTGATGTACGAAGCCGCAGGCAGACGCTGCTAGTTCACAATAAAGATCCAGATCTTTCGAAGAGCATTTTCTCTGTGGGGTAAGGGATACACGGTAAGGTACAGGTAGGCAGTTCGGTACGGTACGATACGTAGTAACGGTAAAGGCACGCGCCGGCGGCGGCGGCGGCGGCGGCGGCGGCCGGCGGTCATCGACCCAGCCGACATTACGTCTAGAATTTTGACGATTTGCCCTAGTTTTTTGGCTATACTAGTTTTGATTGTGTAACGAAATCTTGATTATACTGAATCGAAATTTTGTTTTTAGTCAGATGGAGAAATGTTTTGTAGTTCCAGGCTTAGAATAACAACCCTTAACTAAACTTGTTATGTAATTCTATAGTAACTATTATTGGCTTAAGGTTCATGAAATCATAGTACAATCATATTATATTTATGCTTTCCTGTTATCCTTAATTACATTATTAATAAATAATAAACCCATCTCTACTTGTCGGCTAGAGAAACCTCCAAATAAATGAATAAACAGCCCACTGCTGGACTTAGGTCTCTCCATTGGGAATCACACGCTTGGCCAGTTGGTTTCGCAGTTGTTTAGAGGTCTCTAGTAATCTATACTCCTCATACGAATACGAGTAGTTCATCATCACCATCATTAACAGTATGTCCCCACCAAGGAGCTCGAGCCTACCCTGTAATCAGGGTGTACAGGCCTTAGTCGACCACGCTGGCCCAGTGCGGATTGGTCAACTTCACACACAACCTTTTAATTACTTCGCAGGTGTATGCAGGTTCCCTCACGATGTTTTCTTTCAAAATAAGAACGTCGAATAAACGTACATAATTCGAAAATCAAAAACACAATATTGAACCCGCGAACTTCCGAATTTCCATTCGGCCCTAGCCACTTGGCCACCGACGCTTTACGAAGGGTTGGGTTAGTCCAATTCTAAGCTTGCTTGGAAATGAAACAAAACATAAATAACAAATAAGTTTACTGTTAAATTAACTTTGTTTACAACCGACGACGGCGACGTAGTAGTAACGAAGAACTAGAATTTATCTAATTTTCATGGCGATAAAGAGCTTGTGATAGCTAAATAAACATTATTCCAGATCAAATTTAAGACGGCAGAGAAGGCTGTAAATAGGCTGTATAAGTGCTCGACACAAAGTATATTCCGACTCAAAGGATGTCGAGCTTTTATGAATAAAAAGACGATAAGAGAACGCCTAAAGAACTAACGTATCTATCTACGTATAGAAGAAGCTACTTTTTAAAGAAACTATACGTACGTATTTCTATCTTTATTGTGCACTTTGATGTTGCTTCCATAATGATAAGTATGTATGTGATTGTGTATGTTATCATAACCGTTATCGGGTCGGGTAATGTATCCACTGAAGGGCTTGGGTTTACTAACAATAAGGGTGAACAGGCTTGACAACGATGGCTCAGTAATTAGCCATTGTTATGCTGGCAAATAAAATAAGACAGAATTTTTACTATGTGGTCCAGTGGAAAGACGGAAAATAGTACAAAATTCTATGTCTGACTGCTTTTTCTACAGGACAAAATTTTGAACTAATTTCCAACGCACTGCTTGACAAAACAATCGTTTCACGCGTGACAAGGCATTTTTATCGTACGTGTACATGATATTGTAGGAACGGTCCAATATTGTAGGTTCCTCACAGAATTTTTACTGTTAAATGCGAAATATGTTTTAACAAATCACTAGTAAAGCACCCTCGCCACAAAACCGTTACTTAGATCCTTTCAGCAACTAGAAAAGAGCTGATTATCTTAAAATGACTGAAGAAATTATTTTGGATCATAACTAACACACTCGATTTTGACACCTTGCAAACAAAATAAACTTGATCAAAATCGGCGCATCCGTTCAGGAGCTACGATGCCACAGACACACACGTCAAACTTATAATACCCCTCTTTTTTGTCGGGGGTTAAAAAGTAAACTAGGAAGCAAGGTTACAAAACATTCAGCCAATTACGACCTGTAATTGGCTGAATGTTTTCTTCATTAATAAATAATGATATATAGACGATTTATTGGTGAACTTACGTGTCACGTAAGCGACAAAAGTTGATTTTTCCGTGAAACGGCCTTATTTAGTAACACACAATTCATATTTCAACCAGTAGAAACCTTACATTCCACCACAAGCTATGGGTGACACGTAGACACGGCGGCATGCACCATTTAACAACTA
>OX419586.1:1710419-1752712 GCA_948473455.1 Teleiodes luculella | reverse complement strand
TACATTGGGCAACTCAAGATTTAATTCCAAATGGCATACAAGTCCATACAGCTCATCCAAGCTACATAAAACCGGTATGACACACAACGGTGGTCCAAGCTTAGTAATTATAATTAGTCATGATATTGCTCAGTACTTAAATGACCTAGGTAGTTAAACACTACGATTGAAACTGTAATAAAATCTTTCGTTATTGCTGTTTGGCCTTGACGTAAGAGGAAAAAATACAAAAACAATATAAATGAATGAGTTTGTTATAATAGTCGAATCGAGTTAAAATGTATTGTGTAAAACAAATTGTTACTTAAGCGATCATGGTGTTACTAAAATTATAAGTATCCTCAAGCAATTAACTTATATTTTACTTTTAACTAAGTTAAATCTTGTTTAAAAGAAATTGCTCAAAGGGATACCTCCATCATTCGTTTTTAGATTTTCTATTTACATATCCTGTAAATTTACTTTGTTATGTACAGAAGCCAGGACATGCGGTTGGACATTCGTACTACGAAATTCACCTCCACCGCTACGGAATGGGCGCTCTCAAGGACAACATGTCCAGCCGCATGTGCTGGCTACTATACAATAACATATATCTCTATTTTTGTTCTGCCACGCGCCAAGACTTTGGACACGGAATATATTAAAGTAAGTACCTTTGAATTTATTTACGTCTTAAAAACGTGCAAAGCCCAAACATAGGACATATTATTAGACATTGATGTCTCGTCCGAATGACCAAAGAGACCTTAATACGCTACAAAAAGTCATTATAGTGAGATTTAGCTATATCGACTTCCTTATACAGTACACACGTAATGCATACGTATGCTGACGACGAAAAATATTTATATCTTACACGATACCTAATTGGGTTAGTTGCAGAGCCAGCGACTGATCGCAAAACGAGTTCACATCACACCTTTGTGCCGCCGAGGGGGGGCGGCCAGGGGGGGAAAGAAGTGGGAGGAGCAATGACGAGTGAAAGCGTTTTAAATTTAATCGCATGCCCTCAAACGTTGCATGCACTCGGCGAGGCGCCGACATTGAGGCGGATGCAGACTTCAGGAAAATGTAAACAACAGAGGTTGAACTTCGTCAATGAAATAATTTAATGACTTATGAATGAGTTAATGAAGGGCTATACCTCATCACCAGCCTGCTAATTCACTGCTGGAATAAGGGCTCTCCCTTTGTCGGGACGTTGCAATATCACCACGCTGCTTGGAAAGCGGGTTGAGTGAGAATCGTAGTTGTTGGTGAATGGTATATACGCATGATAAATAAGTTAAAGATGATGATAATGTTAGCTAAAAAATATTATAAGGGCGATTTGTTAAGTAGGTTATCAATCATGTAACTAGCAGTCGATAATGACTCAGTTAACCAAATAATAGATTCACAAATTAGTTAATTTGACGATATACGCTGATGTTTAGGTTATAGAAGTAAGTAGGTGGGCAACTGGGCAAGTTATTATAAACAAAGGCTCTTGTTCGCCTTAGTACTGCAACTTGCCAGTCATTGCGTAATAACAGCTTACATGATTCAATTGCAATCTAACATGAGAAAAGGCAGATCTTTAAAATAAACACTGTTTTATTTAATCGTTTTAAATATTTCCTTCTTTACATATAAGGGCAACGAATCAAGATGTTTAATATATACATAGTTATGTAATGTGTAACAGTTTAGGTGTGTGATTTTATAGGTTTAGAAGGCGGTAACGGTGGTCGTAGCCGGATGCGAGAAGAGCTCACCTAGTTTTAAGTGTAGGTACAATATAATACGCGCCTATAGAAGGCACAAGCACAAGACTCAGAAACAACACAGCGAGTTGCATCTGGAATGAGGTCAGTTTGTAATAAACCAAATCATGAACTTGCATAATTATATTGTCTTATAATATGACATATTTTTGTTTCATAATTAAACAAGTTTAATCTTTATTAGCAGAAGCAAAGAGAAACCAGAAGGTTATAATGTCGAAAAAGTACGACCAATCAAGTTTTACCGGACATGCGGGGAGCGGAAAGCTCTACCCCAGGAGCAATACAGATCAAATATCAAAATCAGTCCAAATAAACAGACTAGAAAGGGTCCGTGCCAGGTAAGACTCCATACAACTAATTTGAGACTTATTCTGCGACAAGAAACTATCTATTAGTAGTAATATAAAACTTAAACTTATTTATTGGCAAAGAGAACATGTTCAAGTTGACTTTTAAGTGATTATTTTAAGTGGTGTGCCCTATTACAGAGTTACCAAAGACTGTGACCCTATTATAATATAATTATGATTATTAATATTTCATAAATTTCGATAAAATTTCCTGCCATGTAGAGAAACGATAAATCAATTTGAACAGGTGAAGGGAAGGTAAAAGCTACTGGCAAGTAAGCCGTTATGTGCTCCATATTGTGCGATAAAAATTGTTATATCTTATCTTAACTAGCTACGCGTGTCCCACTGCTGGGCAAAGGCCTCTCTCTGCTCTCTCCATGAGGAAAGGGTTCCTGTGCCTCTTCCTGCCATGTTTCATTGAAGGCGTCTAGCTCGTCTCGTCATCGTCGTCGTTATAGCTTTTTTTCTAATATAGACAGACAGACATTACGATTCTTGGTCGCGTACGGAATCGCAATCGGTGTTGGTTACACAAGTGAATATGCTGCTGCTTACACCCAGTGTTGTTGTCGCCTCGTAAGATTTTTCCAGTTACAATTTTAATAACTAACAAGCCAGGGCCTACACGGAAGAGAAAGACTGGGACAATATTATAAACATACAAAATAAGTACAATAAGTCACGTAATGTTGGTTTCACATTTCGCCGCGCAGGCGCGCATATCTCGAGAAAACATTTCGTTTACGAGGAGAGTTACACGTGGTTGGTAAGTAACCTTTTTGGCTATAAAAGCGAAAGTAGAACACAAGGTTAGGACTTGTCTGTATCGATCCAAGCTGGTACAAATAGGGTTTACTGTGGCTGATGAACTTGCAACTTTGTGTATTGCTAACAAATATCAAATTAAGATGAATTGAGTGAAAATTTAGTGGTTTTAAAAGGACTCATTTATTGCAAATGTAAGTAAAAAAAATAAACACGTATTATAATGGTTTATAACTTCCGTGAATTTAAATGCTGTTACGTTTTTAGGTCACCAAAGAGTGATGTCAAATTAAATTCCTTCAAAAGATTTTGATCGAAGTAAGATTATACCAAAAACCAGAGCTGTCCATGGTCTTATGCTGAGAATAACTTTCAGAGCGTGTCGCATTATTTGCATTCTTTTTATTCTTTTGTATTACGATATTTTTGACTCGTGTACGTTTGTTTGTAACAAAATGGAGTTTAAGTGTGTCGTGGTGGAGGCAAGCAGCGAATGTGGGACAGGCGGGCACTCTTCGGTTATCTTGACCCACATAAAGTGACCGCGACCGTGCCGGACTGCGACGCAGCTCTCGCTAATCTAAAACACCTTAATTGCAATTCGATTCATTCTGCTCTCAAAATAAACCGACACAAATGTTGTGAAATAAAATAAGACCTACTTTAAAGTAGACAATCACTCGACGGACGTGAACATTATTCTAAACAATTTTCGTAAAAAGCAGTAATCCGGATTTTGATTTTTATATGTAGACCACGTCAAGGAAAATTGTATCATCAAGTTGCAAAAGCTGCTAGCTGGCGAAAATACAAAAAAATATATATATAAAACCAATGGAATATAATTGGGACCCTGGTCTTTTTCGACGAGTTTATAGTACTAGCTTTCTGCCCCGCAGCTTCGCTCACGGTAGAAAACTTCCTTACTGGACTCCTTCTTCTAGTCCATCGAGAAATCAACATGACATAACCATGTTAAAACAATAATTAACATAGTAAAGTGAATGTAGCATCGTAGTATCGTGGTATAGTTTTGATCGATTTTATTTTACACAAGATCTTTAAAATTTATAGCCTATGTGTTGTTCTAATGTATATTTGTATAATCTATATTATTGTAAAGTTTCATCAAAATGCAATCAGTAGTTTTTGTGTGAAAGGGTAACAAACATTTATAAATCCTTACAAACTTTCGCGACTATCATATTAGTAGGATATGTATTGCTAAGATAGTAAAGAGAAGAGACCAGACAACAGTCGTGCCAACCAGTTAATAACATAACCTCTGGTGTACTAGCAAATATTTACAAACATTCCCCGAAGCAATAAACAATAATACTCTTGACCAAAGACAAGTTTCATGCGACAATAATAATGCGAATGGTTATTTTCGCACATCGAAATGACCACAAGGAAAGCAGCGAGTGTATCCTCCAGACATATTCGCATCAAAACAGAACCTTGACCTAGAACGAGTCTTAATAAAACAAGAAGAAGGAAAACACTGCCCGTTCGCATACCACTTCAATTTTATGTTTTTCGCTTGTTAAAAACACACTTACGCACTTCGCTTAATTATCTCGAAAATTCCTCAACTTTTACTGTTTACACATGAGGTATGATTTACGTAAAATAAAATGTATGAATATTTTCATTGCTTACAAAGGGCTCGCCATTTAATGCTTTTAAGCTAAAGAAAGGGAAATCGTATTATTTACATAATTTACCTCGCCGAACAGTATTGGTATATAATTCAACACATCAGCTAGTAAGTGCGTGTTAAGAGAAGTTGACGGAAAAATAGCTGCGAAGCGACAGTAAACCAAGGCATTGTGATAACGACACCGCGAATGTGGCTCTTATCAGTGTTGATAGCGAGTGACGCGACATTCGACCATCATCGGTGGAAAATAAACAGCTGGTGAGCACCCTCAACCGACCGATAACTGCATTGGATGCGGTTAAACGTGATGTATTGGCAAGCAATTTGTCGAACCGGTTGCTTATTTGTCTTTGTCAAATTAATTTGTTTTATGAGCGGACTGTGCGATAATAGACGCGCGCATTAGTGTTTAGATAATGGGCTAACACGATCGACTATTTGTTTTGTTATCAAAATTCAATTTGAAGTGTACCGAATAAAGTAAGGACGTCAAATGATAGTTTTGCGGGTATTCTGAAGTATTCACACTGATAATGAACATAAACTATTGCCACCGCAGCAGCGAGGACCTTGATAGCAAGTGATAACGTTATCAGAGACAAGACCCCCGAGACATAATAAACTTGCTTTGTTGGGGCAAATAAAACTCATTACAAAGGTAAGAAAACCGTCTATTTCATGGAATACTGGTTAGTCGTTTGCCCATTCTGGAATATTACTGATCAATTCTAGCAAATGTAAAGTCAACAATCGGCCAGAGACTTAACCGTGGAAACAATCAGAAGGTCGCAGCAGTCACCTTGCGTTGCCGTGGAGTGAAAACTCCAAAGAAGCTTTATAACTTCTTACAGTAAATACATATTCGTTTAACTGTGGTACTTAAGTTAAAAGTACGGATTTCGGTGCACTCAATGCTCAGGTAGCCGTTTCCTGAACGTCCTTGCCACAACTGAAAGCGGAGTTTTCGTATAATTGTTTGTTTATTTACTCGCCGCCGCTTCTGCCAGCCTGTTGTTCCACATACCAGCTGTTTCACGTGATTTCAGTGAACAACTGTATAGGTAATTAGTACGCTACATATTTGTATTTTACAGCTCCGATACTGTCATTGCTCATTCATTACCATATAATATTGTATATAACCGCGGCAATCGTTTTAATAAAACGTTATAAGCAGAGATTGTGTCATGTCCCAAGACACTGTCAGCACGCAAACAAGGAAATAAGTACATGATCAGACCTTGAATAGGGCTCTGCTAAAACTTGTTATTACGACTTATGAAGCAATCAACAGTTTTTTGCTCCAAGTAAACCCCTTATGGTGAAACCAGATATATGTATAAGTAATATATAATATGGCCTAGCTAGACGACCACGGTTTAATATCAGGAGATGAGGAGGTACTTTCGGGGGGAAATTGAAGTCGTGCTCAGTATGCATAGTGTAGTGATAAGGGGCGGCGGCGCTACCGCGTCAGATGTAGCATGCATGGAGACAATATATGGAATACTGCATAGTTGTGTGGTTTACAGAGGAAAAACTGGGCTTGAACTATGACAAATAAATGGTTTATATTCATCCGAAATTTGTTATGATTATGGTTTAAAAAACAATGAGTTATTATATGGCGACTATTTGGACGCAATTTGGTATATATATATATATATATATATATATTTTTAAGAATATTCCTACTTAATGAAATAAGACAATCATGACAGTATGTCAGTGAATAGGAGGCGAGTAGGTACACGCAACGAGCGCAAAGTAGGGCCTGGGCGGAGGCCCGCTTATGGGAAAGTTACGATCATTACAACCATTCATAAACGGTTGAATGAGCGCAAGACGCCCGCGCAGCCGGCGGCAGAGGCGCGCGCGCATCGACCCCACCACGACATCATGTCGCACAAAATTACAAACACTCCAAAAACTATCCAATCAACAGCCAACTTCATTCTTTATAGGAATTGAATAGACGAAGACGAATGTTTACACAAGGACCGCCCCAATAACCTATTTCGAAATTACGTAAATTAAATATTTATAAATGCGTCCAAAGCCAAGTGGCGATCCAAAGAGTGAGTCTATTGAACTCGCGCGACTACGAGCTAGTAGCCTCTTGATGCGTCACCAGTGCGAGCAGCGGTGAGAAAATTCCACGCGACAAAAGCCGCGGTGTCCGCAAACGACGCATAAATAATTAGACAATAAGCAGGCAGGGCAAGAAATCGGTAATTTGTATCGCGGCGAGATAGGCGGAGCGCCGAGGGAGACGGGCGGTGCAGGCGCGCGCCGCCGCGCCGCCGAGTGGCGGAGATGTGGCAACGCGTCAGGTGGAAGTGGCGCCGAGCCGTTCGACAGAGTGCCGAGGACGACCCGCCGCCCCCGCCTCGCCCGCACTCCGCACGCCGCTAATCCTCACCCGAACACAATCTGATAAAATTCGCGCCAGCTATGAACATTACGCAAAGCGACTCTACTACGATAATGAATGACCTGACCGCTCACATAAACATCTCGATACGATACCTGCCACCCGAGATGGAGTACAATAAAACTGAGCGCCTCTAAAATGTAGCAACATAACATGTAAGAAAGTTATTTCCTCGACCTGGCGAAACTAGTCTTGCGAACGCATTACGGTCCGCGTTACGGCCAGGTGAATTCAAAATGACCTCTATGGGCCGGTGGCTTCTGATGGCCTCGCTCACCGAATGCGTTGACATTTTGTGAGTTAGCAACACAACATGACTCCGTACTGCGGCGAAAACGATGCCAGGATGACTAACGGTTCAGCGTCATTAGCTGCCCAATCCTTTATTATCCCATACAAAAATCTTTAACACAATAGATCGATTCAAAAGCCGTATCGCAATAAGGTGAATTTTGTATACCAGCCCCCTAAACCATCCATAATCAGATCATCAACTTGGGACATCGTGGTCTCATTTCTCAGGAATACCTGAAGATATGATACGGCACTTTCAAACAAAACTGCCAAGTTCTAGGTATTACCAAAAAAGTAATGATTTCGAAAGAAAAGTACATACGAGTTCTTTCATCAATGTAAAAGTGACTTACCAAGGCGAAGAAGTTTGTGTGGCAATCCTCGAGACTTGCACCGTTTGTTTGGTGATTTTGATGCGTCATGGTAGTCCGGGGCACTTCATTTTCATTTCACAACACTAAAAACAGTCCAAATCTTAAAGAAACCACTCAAATTCTTAAAATCATCACCGACATTTAGCCAAGTTTTCACCTTTCAATGGCGACTGGAAAATGGCGGATAGGAAACAACAACCCAAGCCGCTCGTGCTGCCACCATCGGCACAGCTAGGAACTAAACATCCAGAAACGTTACAACGTTCCGTTACACTACCTTGTCTATTATTACACAAAATGTAAATAACATTTAATGAAATCTTTTTACTTTTCAGTAATGATTTTAATAATCTAAACAATAGAAACTGAATTGCTGAAATCTGACTGATATAATAACTTATGACTTTTTATACTTTAGTAATTTCAAAGCAAAAATAATTTTATGTTTCGGCAAACTATAATTCGGCGTACTATGGAACGTATGCATCATACATTTGTCTGATTTTGAGGTTAAGTGTCATGATTTTTGGGAAAAATACATAATTTAGACTGGAATAAACTGCAGAATACTTACTTTTTCTACCTCTAAATATGTTAAGAAATATAATCTTACCTTTGGCTCGTAATAACGTCCAGGTACCATGACTTTCGTCTTTTAAATCGCATCAAATTGTAATTCAGAATTTTCTTAGTTTTGTCAAATTCTGTGTAGTTGTGATAATCTAAAATTTAATGATTCAGGTCACAGCAATACGATACGCTCAGAAAAAGTACCCAAAAGTAGACAAGAAGTTACAAGCTGCAGCCGAGTCTTTGGCTGCAAGAGGGTAAGGATCTTTACCACAATACTCGAAGTGTATCTTTTAGTTAGTTGTAGAACTTTTAGGAGAAAATGAGTTTATTTAAGTAGTATATTTGTTACCATACACTATAATAATTATAAAGTTACCCATGAAAAACACTAAATGGTTCATTTCGCTACAATTGTAAGATATTAATTTTCAGACTTAAATTCCAGATTTCTTCGCCCCAACAAAGCTTGGCAGCCACCTTCTGATATTGCAGACACAGTGCTCAAAATATGCTCCAACAATGGTCTGACATCTGATTCTGAATTTGATTCACTTGATATAAAGTTCAAAGTTCTTAAAGCTTGCTATGAAGAAACCGGCCACAGTGTACCAAATTCACTACTACATACAATAGAATGTGTTGGTAAGCTAAAGGAGTTTTAATAAATTAATTAATTGATCTAGTCTTGTTCATGTTCACTGATTTTTTAGCAATGCCTTCTGTCTTTTAATTATAACAGATATTATTTATTTATTATTATTATTTATTATATTTATTTTTATTATTATTATTTATTTTTATTATTATTATTTATTAGTGTAGTCTAAATTATGCTAATACATTTAACAAAAAGAAATAGGTATACTTTAAAATTGTGTGAGACATAATATCCATAGATTTAATCCTGTTATTCCCTGGAAGTCACAGTTTAAGTCTTGTCTAAAATAAACTAAATATCTTTAAAAAAAAAAGAAGAAAGATATAACATTTACTGCCTAATATTATTAATTCCAAATAATACTAATTTAATTTAACATTTCAGAACACCTTCAAGATTTTTATAGCACTCCAGTTGACTCAAATACACCATTTGATACACTGAAAAATATGGAGCTACCAAAGAATTTGCATGTACAGCAAGACTATGTCAGATTTCACCCAGGTAAAAAATCATAAAACTATCCTATGCAAACCAAAAAGAAGTTCCATACATTATACTCAATAGTAGGTGCATGTATATGTTTATGTATACGCATACGCATCCAGTGTGCTCCAGCCTTAAGTTAGCACCATATGACAAACTGACATCTCTTGTATTGTAAAATCTTAAAAAAATATCAATAGATAAGTATAAGGCTGCTTTTCCACCAGAGCTGTGCGAGGTAGCTAAGCGGTGTGCGAGGAAAAAATCCACCAACAGAATCACTAGGCTAGGAAAATGAAGTGATTCTATTGGTGGATTTTTTCCTCGCACACCGCTTAGCTACCTCGCACAGCTCTGGTGGAAAAGCAGCCTAAGGGGAAAATATGCCTCAGAGAGAATTGACAAGATCCACATCTTTACAATAATTCCATTTTATCCAAATCAATAAAGCAAAAATGTATTTTTCATTTCAGATACAGATACCCTGTTCAATGGACAGTCTGCTTTCCCCAAAAGTTCTACGATTGTCACCAGTTTAAAATACAGGAAGAAATATGAGGGTTACAGTGCTAAGAGAAAATGGCCTTGAATATATACTTTGTTTCATTATTATTATTATTTTGGTTAGATTTTATTGCAGTAGGTTAAATAAATACTTGCAATATTAATATTACAGTTTTCTTTTGAATTAATATCTAGTTATTATATATAACTTCAATTGTTACTGAAATGTATATTCTTAGAATACCAAATAGTAGATATTGTAATATTTAATTAATGGTACTAAGAATGATGACACAAAGGTATATAAAAAAAAGAGTTAATGCAAAGAAATTAAAAACAGCCTCCTAAACTCAGTGGAATACTTCTACTTTGTGTGGGTGATTTCAATTTCCATAACTACTTAAAGACAGATTCTATCCCTCTCCCAAACCATTGGGATTTTATTTGGAATAATGGAAATCAGTATAAACCAGAGAAGTGGGAATATACTACTAAAAGCGAAGCGCGGCTCTTTGATATAAACGATAGCAGAGAATGAACTTGAGGGTCAGAGATTTTTCGTCAGAAAAGCAGAAAGACAACGTTCCTTATGAATGCATTTAGTTAGAGCAAGAAATAATAATTATAAAAAGTTCAGCCAGTTAAAGCTCGATCAGAAAAATAATAAACTTAAAAAAAAAACACGTGGCGGGCGCCCCGGGCCCGGGCAGGCTTTTTATTTCTTTGGTCAGTCAGGGTTTAACAGCGTTGAGTCAGTTCTTGAGTCATTCATCATCATCATCTATCCATCCATCCATCCATCCATTCATCATCATCCATCGAGGGAAAATTGGAAATTGCTGAAAACTAGGACTAGGCTGTATGTTATATGCTTTTTTTTATTACACCTTTTAAAAAAGTTGACTGTTATTGGATAAAATAATGTACAACCAAATAACTTGTGTACAGAGCTTTTACATTCATGCATGATTGATTCACAGTTCTGTGAGGGCATTCCCTAGACCTGAAAAAATATCTTTGTAGATCTTAGTAGCTATAAAGAAGAAACCCCCGATAACCCTGGCAGGCTGCTTGCTATATTAGCTAAACCTTATCTGCTGTTTTCTATGCTATGTCTTGAAAATAAATATTTCTTTTTTATGATGTCTTAAATACACTTTTCAGAAAAAGCATGAACTCTAATAGAAAAGAAAGATAAACTTACTCTCTGAAAGTCGGATAACATTTTCTATTACCTACGTGTTTTCTGTGCCTGACTGTGACAGGGTGCTGCTTTGTTTTTCAGTGTTTGATATTGTGGTATTTTACAAATACACTAACAGGCAAGGCTTCTTGCACTACTTATGTTCTGAAAAGTTAACATCCTGTTTTTCTCACTCGTGAGAAATGATAATATTTCAAAAACTACTTGGGCTGCGCGGCATCAAATAAGTTTTTCAAGAATTTTTTTTGGTACTTTGAGCTAGTGATATAAAATGTTAATTCTTTTATATTATCAGACCACTAATTTTTACGATGCGAGAGTTCAGCTTTACGTGCTTTTGAATATATAGCCCGACCAGAGAAATAAAAAACTGTGATAATGAATCACAAGGTGTGCCAGGTCACAACTTGCCGAAACTTAGTGTAATTAAATCATTTGAAGTATTTTTTTTAATTATATTTGACCAAAAGGGTAAATAAATTTTAACAAATTTTGAATTCTCGCCATCCTTTTCATGAGGTAGGTGAAGAAGTCGGATGGGCACATTTCAGGGGATCTGCCAAGTACTTCCGGCAGGCTGCGCAATGGCAGATCTAATTTTTAATACATAATCAATCAATGGTTAACGGATGCCACCACTTTTATTCGGGTACTTTATGAGATAGGTTTCACAAAAAAAAACGTCAAAAATTTCGATGACCCGGCAGGATCGGCTCTGGCAGACCTTTTTTTTTAGAGTTTAAGTGTCGGTTAACGATTTAGAGATAGCCTATTGGGGTACTCGATGAGGTAGGTACTTACTTAGGCACCCGGCTCTCGCACTACGGCCTCAATGGGCAGGCTTTAGGCACATATTACATTATAAAAGATCTATGAGTCAAAGATGAGAAAGGGACGCAGTTATGCGTTAGAATGAGATACAAATACACCGCGCTCACTCTTGCGCATAACTGCGTCCCTTTCTCATCTTTGACTCATAGATCTTTGATCCTAGATCTTTTATAATGTAATACAAGTCGCGGCACGAAACTCTAGCGCTGACCTTGATTCCCGCGCATGTTTCCCCATACTCCCCGCGACCCTGTAACTCCCCCGCGACCCTTATTTTAGACTTCTGCGCAATAACGGTCAGCGCTAGAGATTCGTGCCGCGACATATATGCGCCTTATCAAGTAGGTACTCGAGTCAGCCTGACGACGACGCGGCCATCACTAGGCCGTGCGTTATAGGAACTCGACTTGACTGTCATTTTGACGTAAGGACGCACTTGCGTAGCGGACGGAGGTTTTAATTGAAAAAGATTTATGAATTTCAAGAAAATGGTAGTGATTTAATATCGTGATTAATGTTAGGAATGATATAGACGATCTAAAAATGAACACGATATTAATACTGTTTTTGATATTTCTGGCGATTTACTCATGCGTTTCATGGTAAGTTAGGAACTCAATCAGTTTATTTGTTTATTGTTTATGTATTCCATATCATCGGTATTACAAGATATATGAACAGATTTTCTCTTCTTTTCATTCTACCTCATACACAAATCAGTTTCAAAAATGCCCCTCGGTAAACATACTTTAAAACAGTAAAAACTACGGTCAGAAAATCTGCTTCTACAAACACTTTAAACAAATATAATTAGATCTTATCATTGCAGTGTCATGATAATTACTCAAATCCATATTAGCTAATTCCTTGTTAGTAGCTATCCCTGCAGTCAACCAACTTAATTACTGGGCCAACAAATCACATTCTTTAATTCATTCTCTCTCTAGACAGTCACTAAGTGCAACAAACATTATGCTAAAACAATAGAACACATTTTGGTTGGTCATAAATTTAATTGTGTTAGTGAAATGGGCTATTTTCCGCAACTCCATATTTTGTGTGATTTAATTATATTACTTTCAACTTCAGAGAAATCTTAAAATGGTGAAAACAGTAATATTGACTGGTGTTTTTGATAATAATCTGTTTAACAAGCCAATCTGTTAACATTAGAATAAGCATTATTATTGTTCTAAGGCTTTAAATAAATTATTTTTATTATTATTTATTATTATAATGTTTAAATTATTCTGAATCAATGCATAGACAGACCATTGTAATTGTTTATTGTCCTGTTTATCTTTCCTGTATAGAATTGAGATTGTTGGTTACTTTTGATCAAGGGGGTATATTAATATACCTATACTATAAGGAAATTTATTTTATGTAAATACATTGTCTAGAAGTTGAATTTTTATAGCCATTAATAGAGTGCCTACTTTCAGACTTGACAGCATTTGGTTACTCATTAATACATATCATCATTAATATATAGTTTAAATAAAAAGCTGCTTTTAAAAACTCTAAGTGGTTCAAATAGGGTAAAGAATATAAAATTGTTTTTCTTGGAATACTTTCATCGCTTTATAATTTTCATAAAACATTTCGTTTTTGTTTCTGGATTTTGTCTTTCACAGGGAATAGTACTAACGTCCAACTTAATTTATGTAAAATATTCTTAATTAATCTACAAAATTTAAACGACGTGAAATGACATATCTGCAGAAATGCATTGCCATTATTCTTTGCCAGTACCAGTGCTTCCGGGAATAATAGAGCTGGGTTCATACGATGAAAAAGAAATATTTTTAGTTAAAAAATGTTACTTTTTATCAAGTCAAAATGTCTTACTATAGGTCTCATACTTGGTCAGTAGACTCCTTACAAGCAACCCTTTTACCTCTTTTAAGCTTTACGGGTATTTTTGTAACACCCTGTATAATTATTTTGCTATTAAAAGTAATTCACATCAGCATCATCAGCCCAAAACAGTTATTCTTCTAAAATAAAAGCTCTTATTTAATTTTATTTATTTTTTATTTTATTTTATTCAGAACACCTACAGCTAAGTACATTAAATATAGTACATAGTTAAAAAAACTACTAAGCCAATAACAGGTATTCGCAGCTAGACGTCTTCAATACAATTTGTTAAGACTTACAAGCATTGTTACATTAAAAATGAGATATATATTTATACAGATATAACTTTGCCACGCTCACTATAACTCATCGCTACAGAAAAATTCTTTTATCATTATTCGCCTTATCCCTGAAGACTTCGTGTAGAATAAATCAAGATGCTTATGTTGTTTAGTTAAATCATTAAATAATTTACTAACTCGAATAAAGAATGAGTTCCGACGGTAGTTTGTGTGCGCCCCTGCATATCCCACGGAATCAACGTGTCTGAGAGATAGCCTGGTCGGAACATTCAGACAGACCTTTTCCAACAGATAAGGACAGTCAACCTTGCCATTCAGTATGTTAAATAGATATAATAAGTCAGATATTTGCCTTCTGCGCACCAATGGTAAGAAATGATATTTTATACAACGGGCTTCATAACCATGATCCCTGCGTTTGCACTTAAATTGTAAATATCTAAGAAACCTTTTCTGAACCGCTTCTATACGATTCACATGGACTTTGTACTGTGGGTTCCAAACAACTGATGCATATTCAAGAATACTGCGCACATAGGAACAGTACAGTATTTTGATAGGTTTAATGGTTTTAAAACTGGAGGTAGATCTTTTAATAAAGCCTAGTGATTTAGAAGCCTTTTTGACTATATAATCAATACCTTGTTACCTTGTTGTAAAAAAGTTATTATTTATTTTAGTTTTCATCTAATCATAAATTAAATAATGCTTATCATAAATTAACTGTGGCACATTATGAAGAGAGTAGCACACTATAATAAATGAATCATGTTGGACAGGACTCTCCTCTTTATTATGTGATATTTTTCACACACTATTTTAACGAAAGAGGGTGTTGAAAACACGGTTGTCGGCAGGTCTGTTTTGGCTTGTGCTGCATAAAGTTGAACCAGGCCTCCGTCACTCGCTCGCGTACGTTCGAACAACGGACAGAGCGGCGCCGAACGCCCGCCTGAGCGTTTGAACCGCGCACCATTCTCGCCAAAACTATGAAATCACTAAGACTTAGTTCTGAGCAAAAAGTATTATTGTTAAGATTTTGCAGGCTATTATAGATTAGGTATTTTCGCTTTTGTATGGAGTGATGTATCTGTTATGTTAGTAACTATTTATTAATCTGTGGTTGAACTTCTTTCTATTGGCAAAGTGTAATATTAAAATAAGAGACATACATACATAATGTATTAATTTATTTATCTTTTGGCCAATAGAGTATTATTCTATTATATGTTATATATTTTCAGGCTTCTTCCGAATGTATTGGCATGGCTGTTCATGCGGAAGTACAACATCAAATTGAAGATCGGTAGGATTGCAGTTCCCAAGCTGATTCTCAAGGACGTTAGTCTGTCTAAAGACGGTTACTTCATTGTAAGTACTTGAGTAAGAGGCTTTATAAATAATGAGTTTATCTTTGATCTTTCTTTAATGTACTTCTATACTAATATTATAAAGGGGATTTGATTGTTTGTTTGTTTGCATTGAATAGGCTTCGAAACAATTGAACCGATTTTAATTAAACTTGGTACAAAAGTTATTCAATCTTTGGCACTATACTTAGTACAAAAGTCTATTCTGACCTTGGAGAGTTACTTATGCTACCATTTGCCTTCGGAAAATTTCTCATTCCCACGGGAAAACTGTTAATGCGGGCCGAGTCACGGGGCGCAAACTTAGGACAAATATATTATTAATAGTAAAACTGCTTGAATTTTTGTTTATATTTATATCATCTTTATCCACCATATTTAAATGACTGTTCCATCTTCCAGCACATCAACGAAATATCATTCAGGAGTAGCTTCTTGAACTCTGAGATTAACAAGCTGGTTTCCGTTGTGATCCAAGGTCTTGAAATCACCAACAATGCGGAGGAGAAGAGGAGTGTTGTTGTTGAAACCATCTTAAAACCGCTGTTATCTAAGCAGAACTCTTCTAACTTGAGAGACGAAGATGACTTGGACAGTTTAGATTTTAACTCAGATTTGAATGGAAGTCAGAAAAAATTGTTAGATTTCAGGGACAAGAAATTACCTCCCAGTCTGATTACTTTTGCTCAGGTAAGTAATTTATGTGGAAGTACTAGTTAAATAATAGTGGTTTTCTTGTAAATGTAGAATTAATATATTATATTATATTAATCAAATCGGGGACGTTCTGACAAAAGGTCGGGTCAAGAGTACTCTAAACCGACGAGAATGCATGAGGAGATTAATGAATGTGGATGAAGCGAAAGAAGTATGTTTGGATCGTAGCAAGTGGAAGGAAGTGGTCTCTGCCTACCCCTCCGGGAAAGAGGCGTGAGTTTATCTATGTATGTATGTATTATACGCTTTTAAAAAGTTCATCAAAAAGTAAAATCTTGCCAAACTAAAAAACATGATATTGCCACAACAGTTTATGGGCATCCACATATTCAACGCATCAGTGACCATACACTGCGGTTCTGCGGAGAACGCTTTCACGTTACAAGCGCACGCGTCGAAGATCCACGCGGACGGCACGGCGGGCGGGCCGGCGCGCGCGCTGGTGTTCTCGGCCAATGTGGGGGAGGCGCGCGCGCGGGCGGTGCGGGGGGCGGAGTTCATGGGAGAGGCCGCCTGCAGCCTGCTGGTCGAGGGGACTGTGAAGGCCGAGGGGCCCTTGAATGTTGAGGTGTGTTTCTTTTGTTATTGACGTGACAACGTCTTATAAAACCAACCAACGCAAGCGAGAGCGCGGAATGAGCGACAAAGAGGCACAATCGTTGTCACGTTCAACTATCGTCAGTAAACCGATTTTATATTTGGGTATGTTTTGTGTTTTGGTTAGTGGGGCATTTACACATTTTAGAAAAGAATAAATGTGACATGCACGGTAGATGCATTATTGTGACTATATTTTTGGGCTTAGACAAAGATTTTTATTATTTATTAGCACACATTCCTTTTAAGTAACTAGTATATAATTTTTAGATACTAGTATATAATTTTTTGATATAAATTTTGTATTTATTTATTTCCACACCACATGAAAACATTTTCACAAACACCGAGTATTTTGAAGGCGAGAAGTTTATATTTTCTAGTAAAAAGTTTTTGGGGTTATTTTTGGCCCAAAGGCCTCTTTTTGCCTTGCTCTCAAAGCTCTTACAGACGAAATTATTTATTTACCTAACTAAGTATACCCTCCGCTCGCGACAATCGTAGTTTGTGGTCGTAAGCGGTCTGACTAGTATTAAAGGTCCTTAATAAAATAAAACGTTATTCCCAGAAAATACATGCCGTGGTGACAGTAAAATAATATGATAATTTTCTCAGAAAATACACGCCTTGGTGGTGACAATAAAATAATTATTTTAATTTTCCCAGAAAATACACTCCGTGGTGACAATAAAATAATATATTAATTTTCCCAGAAAATACACGTCGCGGTGACCAATCCGATCGTATCGTTCCAAGACGAGCTGTACCACCTGATTCAGAGAAACAAGAGACATAAAAAGGCCCGACCGACGCGCAGACCTAACGAACACCATTTTGATACACTCATGGCGAGACTGTCGCCTGTTATACCAAAGGTAAATATTTAGCTAGCTTCCTACCTGATATGCTGAACGCGACATAGTGACATAAGAATAGTATTTAGAATATAAATAAATAAAAAATGTATACTCTTAAGGATTAAGTAGTTCTATCATTGTATAGCACTTTTATTTGGACGTCTTTCGGCTGAGATGATGATGATGATGATAGCACTTTGACACCTTCTCTAAATTCTGTAGCAGCTCTGCAGAAAAAGAAGATAAGGTTTCAAATTCTCTGAAGTGCCTTTCCTGCCCGTTATTTTTTAGCAGCATTTTGACAACATTCATAAAAATAGTAACTAAATTATAAAATAATAAAAAGCTACTTTATCCTCTTGGAAAATAAAGTTCGGTAACTTCAAAAAATATTTTTTGTTTGATGGAAATTCTGTAGTATGGTGTTGGACACTTATTCAATTCTAATTTATATATGAAATATCTTTTTCAGATGTTTAGTTTAAGAATAGATGCAACATCCATCAAATGTACAGACAACATAAAGACCAACTTTGTAATGTGTCTACAAAGCCTGCATGTAAGTACATTTTGATTAAAAAAATATATTTATCATGCAAGTAAATTATTTTAAAATTAGTTGTACAGTTAGTTTTATGTAAAGGAAAGGTGGCTACTCAGCTCTAGTCTGGTGTGAATAAAACATGTAAAAAGTCTGACCTGAAAAATAAAAAACCCAGTCCGTATATTTTTATGTTTACGCTGGCCCAGTGCGGGTTGGTCAACTTCACACACAACCCTTGAATTTCTTCGCAGGTGTGTGCAGGTTTCCTCACGATGTTTTCCTTCACCGTAAGAGCGTCGAATAAATGTACATATGAATTCGAAAATTTAAAACACATTGGTACGTGCCGAGGTTCGAACCGCAGAACCGCGAATTTCCGAATGGAAGTTAACGGCCCTAGCCACTTGGCTACCGACGCGCTAGTCAATTAAAACATTGTTGAATAGGGTTTTATCTTCGTTGAGGACATTCCCAGGAGTTGTAGTTCACTTTACACCAAAACACTTAATATACAGTTCAAGGTTTTTATTGGTATTTAGTGACAAGTTAAGTTACGTGAACCGCACTTTGTTTACGTGAATCAATACGCGGTAGCGCTTGTAGACTGTCTAGTGACGACTGACCCAAATTAGGTCAATATCATGGTCCAAGAAAACAAGGTCTTGCAAATAGACCACGTGACTGACACAAGCCTACGTCATTTTGCGCTGTTCATCCTTGTCTATTACACGCATTCGACAAGGATGAATAGGCAAAATGACGTAGAAATGACGTAGGCTTGTGTCAGTCACGCGGTCTATTTGCAAGACCTTGTTTTCTTGGAGCATGGTCAATATGAATAAATGCAAGAATGCAATATAACTATTGTACGAACGTTGTCTTGTACAATTGTGTTTGTAGGTAAACTCGCGGTTCAGCGCGGCGTGTGCGCACGCGGAGGCGGGCAAGGAGGCGCGCGCGCAGGTGTACGTGGCGGTGCAGCTGGACCAGTACCAGCTCACCACCGCCGAGGACAAGCTGCTCTTCATCAACAAGCTCAAACTGGACGCCAAGGTGAGGAACCACAGAACATTTTAAAGAGGTTAGAAAGGCGCTGTGGGCGGTGCAGGCGCGCCAAGGATATGAGCAAGCGCTCATATCTCTACGCAAAGACGCGATCGCGCTGTTTAACTCACACATAGCTATAAAAATGTACATTGGTATGCGTGCATGCGTATGATTCGTTCCATTTGAAATCGCTTGATTGAGCGGCGCTATGATTGGCTAGATTTGAAATTGCAAATTTGTGCGTAAACTTCATCTTTATTTAAGTACAGATGTAGTGGAGGTGAAAGGTGGGGTGGAATCGGCGACACCGGACTTCATACGAACGGCGCATTATCGCATTTCTAACCTCTTTTAAATGTTCTGTGTGAGGAACACTCGTTAGAACGCATGGTCCAAGAAAACAAGGTCTTACAGTTAGACCACGTGACTGACACAAGGCTACGTCATTTTGCGCTGTTCATCCTTGTTTATTACACGCATTCGACAAGGATGAATAGGCAAAATGACGTAGGCTCGTGTCAGTCACGTGGTCTAACTGTAAGACCTTGTTTTCTTGGACCATGCGTTCTAACGAGTGTTCCTCACACAGAACATTTAAAAGAGGTTAGAAATGCGATAATGCGCCGTTAAAAAATAAAAGAATATTTTTGTCCAGTCATTTAATTTAAAAAAATCCATTGCCATTCTGTTTTATTGTGCATACATTCTAAACAAAGAGCAAGGAAAAATATAATTACTGTTGTTTTTTCTTTTACAGTTAGAAAAAGGGGTTCTGAATCTCTACCTAATAATAAGCACGTTAAGCATAATATACCACCACAACGAAGTTTTTAAATGGTACTCATCAATGGTCAATAAAATCAATAAATCTAAGAAGATGCAAGTAAAGGAAGAAGCGAAATGTAAGTTGTATAGATTTGACCTTGGATCTATAATTAGTTTATGCTATCACTGCCGCAGTTGTTATGTAAAATAATTCCTAAAGATCAAACATCGGATTGTATTTATTGTTATTATTATTTAATCTATGGTTTTCTTAAATATTAAATTTGATTTAATACATGTATAAAAGGAACGAATTATTTGAATGTTTGAGCTAAAATTTGACATCTTGGGTCCCTTTTTAGCTATTTAAACCTTTACAAGGCAGTGGCCACAATATTGCCACCTTAATTTTAACTTTATACCCTCAACGTAAAGTCGAAAACTAATGCATTTTGTAAAGTTGTTTTGCCCTATAAAGGGTTAACGGGAAAGAAAGATGCTGTCTGACACCCATAGTACAGGCTCTGCCTAATTTAGAGTCAGATGGCCGTGTGTGAGATGTCCCACATAATTATTTTTAGCCAAGTAACAAAATCAACCGATACAGCGGAGCGTCTTTATTGCACTAATTAAACAATTACAGTGTTGCAAATAGTAGGTTACATGAGACGTAAGACAAGTCAATATACTACGTAGCGTACACACACAAATAGAAATCTTTCCTCTTTATAATATTAGCACAGAAGAAAATAATAGTACTAACCCGTACAGAAAGGACACTTACCCCCCCGCGCTAAAATGAGTTCCCCGCCCGATATAGCGCCCTACGCCCCGCACCCCGCAGGCGCCGCGGGTCTCTACCAGGGGTGCTCGGGGGTGTTTTACATAGCGCCTAGCGCCATTGACTTGTAGTTGATATTCAGTTGGTATTCAAAAAGAAGTAGCTTGTCAAAGTGCGTTTTCTGTATGAAGTGACCGCCCAGAGATATCCCGCCGTAAACCTTATTCACCTGAGCTAATTCACCTAGGTAGTATGATTAATAAAGTATGTGCATCGCAGCGTCCCCGACCCCGGCGTGGCTGTCTCGCTTACTCTCGTGGTGCGTGGTGCAGGGCTGCGCGGAGCTGCGCGCGGTGACGTCACACGCGCACCTCAAGGACGGCCAGGCCCTAGCCGCCGGCTGCGGGGGGATCAAGGTCAAACTGGACCAGCTCTTGGACACTAGGGGTAGGCGCTATTGATTACTATGATCTGTACTTTCCTTATGCCTAAAATTTTATAACACACACATATTATACATAAAGTCACGCCTTTTTCCCCGGGGCGGGGGTGGGGTGGAGGCAAAAAAAAAACTAATTAAAAAAAATAAAAATAAAAATATAATAAACGATAACGACAATAATGTAACGAACGTGTAACGCGAGACGCGCGCGCGTGTGAACGTGTACGATAATAATCGTTAACAGCTCATATACGTTCCTACCTAGGGGCTCGAGCCTACCCTGAAATCAGGGTGAATAGGCCTTAGTCGATCACGCTGGCCTGCACACCTGCGAAGAAATTCAAAGTGTGTGAAGTTGACCAACCCGCACTTGTCGACCACGCTGGCCTAGTGTGGCTTGGTCAACTTCACACACAACCTTTGAATTTCTTCGCAGGTGTGCAGGTTTCCTCACGATGTTTTCTATGGTTGACTAATGATAATAATAATATGATGTAAATTATGAAAGCTGCAATAAAACGTTTATTTTTTATTTATTTAAAGCCCGACCAAAGAAATATGACACCTCGCCATATTGTGGAATTTCAATGGAACTAATTTTATAAGGGAAATTGTTGCTATAGTCGTAAAAATTTACACGTGGTGCCCCCAGAGCAGTACCCCTACCATGAGTTGCTAACGTAACTTACGCGCTCGATATCGACTACGTAAACGTGCATTTAGTATGGAGAAATTTTACTTCAGATAACTGTCAATAGATGGCGTAGTTTTAATTCCATACTAAATGCACGTTTTACGTAGTCGATATCGAGCGCGTAAGTTACGTTAGCAACTCATGGTAGGGGTACTGGTGTCATATTTCTTTGGTCAGGCTTTATATGTTTTTGTATTGCCAGAGGAGTCGTACAAGTGCAGTATGGCGCGGCTGGTGGTGGGGTCGCGGCACTGGAGCGCGGAGCTGTTAGTGGACGCGGGGTGGGCGGGGTGCGGGGCGCGGGCTCTGCTGCTCAAGGAGGCCCCGCCCCGCAGGCAGCACGCCTGGGGCTCCGCGCTGCTCGCCGTGGCGCTCGTCAAGTGGGGCAGCCACGGGCCCAGGGACTCTAAGGTCAATATCACTACATAGTTAAAACAAAGTCGCTTTCCCTGTCCCTATGTCCATATGTATGCTTAAATTTTTAAAACTACGCAACGGATTTTGTTGCGGTTTCTTTTAATAGATAGTGTTTCAAGAGGAATGTATATATGTATAATACATGCATAATATACTTAGGGATAACCCACAATAACCATTTTCCTGTGCTAAGCCGGGTACATGTCCCAACCGAGGGGCTCAAGGCTAGCTGGAAAACAGGATGAATAAGCTTTAGTCGACCACGCTAGCCCAGTGCGGGTTGGTCAACTTCACACACAACGTTTAAATTACTTCGCAGGTGTTGCATGTTTCCTTACGATATTTTCCTTCACAGGAAAGAACAATACAATACAATACAATATACTTTACAATACATGTGCTCGAAAAGGAGCGTTTTCTAGGCAGCCAAACAGTGCGGAAAGTAGCACTTTTCCGCACTAGAGCTTTTTACTTTTCAGTTTTTTTTTTTTATTTTTGCTCAGCGTGTCATTCAGCTAGTCAACCTAACATTTCAGTATTTGAGATATTTTTATTACCAATTGTTACTAATATAAAGGGAACAATAAAAATAACAATTCAATAAACGCCTTTATAATTAGTATAATTACTTTAGAAATTGATTTTTATTGATAAATTACGTTCAAATATTAATTAAAAATTTGCGTGGCTGAATAAATTTTACTCATTGCCTTATTGCGATTCGACAGCTTTGCACATGCGCAGTAGATGTTTTTTTCAGCGCGAATGTGTTTTTTTATGAAGCCCGTCATTTTATAGGTACGCCTTTTATAACTGTTTTTTTTTCTTGCACAATGCATTGTAAAATCTTGTATGATACACGTGCGAAAGATGATTTCCGACTCGTGTCGGCGTATACACTCGCTCGCTTTGCTCGCTCGTGAATAAAATGACACTCATTGGAAATCACATACTTTCCGCACTAGTATCATAAATAACTATTATTGCACACAGAACATTACAGTGAAAAAAAAAAACATTTACAATAAAGGTATAGAAAGTGTGTAGTGTAGTGTGTGTAAGAACATTTAAAATATAAACTGTTATACTAACGGTATATTTCAAACACGGTTTTTATTCATTTTTTCGAACTAAAAATTTGTAGAAGTGAAGTTTATTTAAAAATTTATTCAACTATTGTAATAAAAAAAATTCCATCCAGATCGAAGCAATGATGGACTGCCTCCGCCTGGAATGGTCTCCCACAGTGGCCACCACAGTCATATCCCTCATCGACTGCATCACCGCCTACTACCCCTCCTCCCCCAAACCGCTCCCCCCTCCAGCCCCCTCCGAGGCCAGCGAGTGCCCCAACATAGCGGTGAACGTGGCTCTATCCCACATCAACTTGTTCCTGATCGCGAACGAAGCCATGTGCCTGATGACGAGAATCGATGCGGTGACCTTGGAGAAGACCACTGTCAAGTCTGGAGCGCTGGTGTCGGGTCTCAAGGTTGTGGATATGGTGCCTTATAAAGGTAAGATGTAAGATATTTTTTTAATGTAATAGTAATTATATGTGGGGACATCTTACACACGGTCATCTGACCCCAAACTAGGCAGAGCGTGTACTATGGGTGTCAGACAACTGTTATACATAGTACATACATATATAAATATACAACATCCACACAGGGCAAATACAAGTGTTCATCACGCAAGTGTTTTAGTAAGGATCCCTATCATGTAGCTTCCCAACAGTGAAAGAATTTTTGAAATTGGTTCAGTAGTTTCAGAGCCTATTCGATGCAAACAAACAAACTAACTAAAAATCAAACCTTTCCTCTTTATGAACATTCTTAGATTTTCGCGGTTGTTAACTGCACTAACACACATTTCCCTCTTTATAACTTAGTATAGGGGATATTAGTACACTCTAGCTAGGTTGATGGCTAGATTTTCTAAAAAGTATTATAATGTACATAGTGCTCCGGGAGGCACGTTAGACACGGTTATTATTTACTGATATAAACGTTACATGCGCTTCGTCAGAGGCATATTCGGTTAAAAACTCTTTGAGTTTTTGAAGAGTTTAATGCTTGATACCATCCCTAGTCTCACTCATCAATTTTACAGCGAGAGATTTAGATTGTATCAGATTTGGTTACCTGCCTTGTTCAGAATATCATTAAACAAAGAATTCTTATGTACGTCTGGTTGAGATAAACATATAGACAATATACACTTTTATTATCAGATTGCTAGCTACTTAGTTTTATCTAAATAAGAAGACATCATTAAGATAAAACTTATTTTAGTCTTTATTACTCAAATCTTACAAAATTACATGTATTTAAACTCAAAAATACCTTTCAGCTCAAATGATAGGCAAAAAAGAAAAAAAATGCGTATTTAAATTTCGTTAGGATCATATGATTGATTCGTACGTCCTTCATCACAAGGTAGGTTTCCAATAGTGCCTCCTTTGATCATTCGTTCCGCATCCTCAAACGTCTGTGGCAATTCCTTCCTAGCAGTTTCTGGCAATTTCAAGGACACTGCTGCTCCTAAATATGCTATAGCGCCAATAACAACCATCGGCAACCATAAAACCCATACACTTAAATACGCTATGAAGGGTGATATAACAGTGCCTATAAATCCGCAAGTGTGGACTATAGAATTGCCTGATCCTCGAACAGATGTTGGCAGCAGTTCTATGCTCCATTGCATCGAAGCTGTTGCTGACATATTAACTGCAAATCTTGATAAAATAGCGCAGATTAAAGACGGCCATCCTGCTCCGACAATAACGGTCAAAATGCTCATCGTACCGCTGAATATAAGCCCGACCACACACATCCATTTCCTTCCCGTCCAGTCCATAATTAATGCATTCATTAATAAAGCTGGGAACTCCGTCAGCGACACTAAACTGAATGATACGAAGAAGCTGAAATTTAGAGTCCCCAAAGATCTAACCATTGCGTCAAACACGATCATGTTACACGTGTAAATTATACAAGCACAGATGAATATTGTTCTCAGCAGTGGTCTTCTTAATAATTCTATTATGCTTTTATTTTCTGGCTTTTCCTCATTTGCACTCGCTCTGAATTCCTCGATCAGTTTTGAAGGAATTTCCTTTTTGTTTACTTTTGCGATGGTCAAAACTTTTTCTATAGTTTCATCAACACGTCCTTTCGACAGCAACCAACGTGGGCTTTCTGGTATTACTAAAGGCGCTAGGAAAGCCAGCGCCATTGGCAAACTGGTTGCTAAGGAAATAGTCTTCCAATGTCCACAGGCTAGACAAATCCATGGTATTATTACAAGTCCAATAGTAAAGAATAGCCCCATAGGTCCATTAGCAATTAACGCCCTATATTTAGGTGCGACATATTCGAGAAGTAACATGTATGGCATTACCATGCAAGTGTCGTAAGAGAAGCCCATGATGAACCGGCAAGCAGTGAACTCAATGAAATTCCTAGTGAAAGCACTAGCGACGCCTGCTACAACTCCGAAGAGGTTACTAAAAACAGCTGCAGGTATCCTCCCGTAGCGGTCTGCTACCCAACCGAACAACAGCCCTCCAATGAGCGACCCTACAAAGTACGCAGACTGAGCACTGGCTTGGTAACTGCTTTTTTCACACACCCATCCTAACTCGCTCGTGATCGTTGGATATGGAATTTCTGTCTTATTGAACTCCCATCCGTATTCACAACCTTTAGTCTTCCACGTTGAATTGGGTCTTTCTCCCAGAGCTAACACTTCGCTCCAGTTAGCTACGTAGGAAGTACACTGAGAGTATCCGAATCTCGCCGTCTCATCATTCGGGATGGCTAAAGATCTTCGCTCCAAATCAGTTAGGTTTTCCAGTTCAGGAATCCAACACCAATGGTTCGGAGAAGCTTCTGTCATGAACATCTGCGAGAAGTAAGAGAAAACGGCGAAGACGTAGAAAGGGAATGTGGCAAGGGTGAGCAATGTTTGGTACCATCCAAATTCTCCAGCCGAAGACAGCAGTTGGTCGTAATCCACTTTTTCATTCTTGATCTTCTCGGCGACCGTATTTTTATTGTCGTCTTTAACACTGTCTTTTCTTTCAAAGTTTACATCTTCTCTTGCCATTGTGATATTTTTCTTATTACAGTTACACTCATCTAGTTTCTATTCACGCCAACTTTGAAGTGATCCTAAAATGTCGTAATTCGTTTCATTGTTGTAAAATTAAATTAAATCATTGTGCAATATAACGCAAATAATGTCCGCATATATTTGAAAAGATTACGTCTTATCTTAATTTATATATTTCTCTCATCTCCATATTGCATAGAAGGAAGTTCGAGTTCTGTAGCCAAATATCGTATTGTATTTTATGGCTACTCTATACAGAATATACAGTTCGATTAAAATGGTCATTTTGTATTGGAATGTCGAATTATATCTTTGTTTCAGGCAAGCTTGACATCATATACATACATAATTGTTTTCATTTCTGTATACTATACTCGTACATACTGTAATACTACGTATTTATTGGAAATGAACATGAATACAGTTGGTGATGTATATGTTACAGGAAATGTATGAAATAATGTTTCAAAGAATATTTAATTCACACATGTGAAATGTATGAATTTCCTAGGAATTGTATATAATTCCGAACTTGTACTAGGAAATGTATAAAACTAATGTTTTCTGTGAATAAATTGAACAAAGCTCCCGGTTAAACTGAGAATCAGAGTTATCTGTGAATATTATAATTGAAACACTTAGTTAAACTGACAATTATAATTTTTTCTCAATGTTCTCGTTGAAATAATGCAATAATCATACGGTAAAATATAATATATTTGTAAGGATTTTTGTTAATTAAAATTAAAAAATCTGCTATTAACTATTTTTTACAGCTTATCTAGCACAAAAAAAGAAATAAAGCTTGTAAAGCTCAAACTTTAATTTGATAAGTAAGATAAGTAAGTAAATACGCCACAATGTAAAAACAAAAGCCTTTTCTTAACTATGTATGGCATTCATTAACATAAATATAAAATAATATTTAATAGGGCTTTTTAATAACTACAGTCTAAAATTTAACTATTTATTCTTATTTATGGCTGGTATATAGGCACTGAATATTTAAGCAGCACTAGCGCAAGCGTTCGCCTGATCGGGTGACGCAATAAATACCACAGGTGGGGCACTTTAAAGAAACAACGTCGTTCTAATTTTTATAACAGACAACCACTAGATGTAAATTAAAAAAAAATAGACTTTCTTTCTTGAATACCATGCCACACCATCCGGCGGAGTTTGGCGGGGCCTACGGGATGCAGTGAGTGGAGGGATATCGAGCGGAGAACGTGTTTTGGTGCGGGGAGGTAAATATCCCTTCTGTACGAGTAGTACTATTATATACTTCGCAATAGCCTTCCCTCGCTCCGCTTTCCCCGCTTATCCATTGATATCTTGAATGTATTACATTTCCGATTGCTATTTAGGAAATGTATACATTTCCTACGAAATGTGTCTAATATCATTTATTTTATACATTTCCGGGCGACTTTAGGCATTGTATACATTTCCTAGGAATTGTATACAATGACGGATTTCATACATTTCCGTTATCAACTATACCTACTTCGAGTAAGCAATTTTAACCAGTTGGCTGAGTATTTCATACCTGTTAGGACTTTGTTATGTTAATATCGTGAAATAATAAGACACTTAATTTATTTAGATATTGATTTGCTTGTAATATTCTAAGTAATATATAAAACATGTTCTATCTCATAAAATTTTAATTTTAACAAATTAAAATTCATATTATTAGGCATATGAAAACATTGTCTAAGATTAGTTCGAATCACAAGTCCTTTGTTTACGTTTCTGACACGGGAAACTCATGATACCACCTTCTTTAATAACTCGCTCTGCATCTTCAAAAGTTTGTGGTAATTCCTTCATAGCAGTTTCGGGCAATTTTAAAGACACTGCAGCTCCTAAATATGCTATAGCACCAGTAACAGTCATCGGTAGCCACAACGTCCATTCGCTCAAATACGCTATAAAAGGTGATACAGCAGTGCCTAAAAACCCAAAAGTATGTATTACGGAGTTGCCAGTTCCTCGGACACATGTTGGTAGCAATTCCACCGTCCATTGCATGGCAGACGCGTACGACATATTGACAGCCATTCTTGATAAAACAGCGCATAGTAAAGACGGCCATCCTGCTCCAACAATAACAGTCATAATGCTCATCGTACCGCTGAATATAAGACCGACCACGCACATCCATTTCCTTCCCGTCCAGTTCAGAATGAACGAATTTATCATCGAAGCAGGGAACTCTGTTAACGACATCAAACTAAATGACGCGAACAGACTGACATCCAAAACATCCAAGGATCTGATCACCATGTCATACACAATCATGTTGCTCGCGTAAATTATACATATACAGATCAACATTGTTCTTAGACGTGGCCTTCTTAATAGTTCTAGTATGCTTCCATTTTCCAATTCCTCTTCATTTGCAGACGATCTGAATTCTTCGATCAGTTTAGAAGAAATTTTGTTTTTATTTATTCTTGCGGTGAGCAAAACATTTTCTATTGTATAATCAATACGCCCCTTCCAAATCAACCACCTCGGACTTTCTGGCAAAACAAGTGGTGCAAATATAGCTAGTGCCAACGGCAAACTGGTGGCTAAAGAAATAACCTTCCAATGTCCACAGGCTATAGAAATCCATGGTAATACTGCAAGTCCAACACTATAAGCTAGTCCCGTTGAAAAATTAACAATGAATGCTCTATATTTAGGCGCTACGTACTCCAAAAGTAAGATGTACGCCATCACAGAACTAGTGTCGTATGATAGGCCCATTACGAATCTACAAGCAGCAAACTCGATGAGATTTGTAGCGAAGACACTAGCGATACCTGCTACAACTGCCAAGAGGTTACTGTAAACAAGAGCTCGTATCCTTCCGTAGCGGTCTGCTACCCAACCAAAGAAAAGCCCTCCAATGAGCGATCCTACAAAGTACGCAGACTGAGCACTGGCTTGGTAACTGCTTTTTTCACACACCCATCCTAACTCGCTCGTGATCGTTGGATATGGAATTTCTGTCTTATTGAACTCCCATCCGTATTCACAACCTTTAGTCTTCCACGTTGAATTGGGTCTTTCTCCCAGAGCTAACACTTCACTCCAGTTAGCTACGTAGGAAGTACACTGAGAGTATCCGAATCTCGCCGTCTCATCATTCGGGATGGCCAATGATCTTCGCTCCAAATCAGTCAGGTTTTCCAGTTCAGGAATCCAACACCAATGGTTCGGAGAAGCTTCTGTCATGAACAATTGCGAGAAATAGGAGAAGCCATCGAAGACGAAAAAAGGGAATGTAGCAAGCGTCAGCAAAGCTTGGTGCCATCCAAATTCACCAGCTGAAGAGAGCAGTTGGTCGTAATCTACTTTTAGATTATTGTTTTTTTTATTGTCACTACTCTTGTTCCTAATGACTTTATCTTTTGCCATTGCAAATGTCTGTTTGGTACTTCACATTTATTAATATTTAAAATAAAATTGTAAAGTTAATAATTCACATTTGGTCTGCCCAATAAACAATTTCTAAATGATGTAAACTTGTTGGGATCTTGCAATGTTATGATTTGTAATGCTAAAAACAATAAAACATACATTACCGTACTAAATACGAATTATGCTCGGCATTGATAGATAGTAAACGGGTTTTGTCTTTTAGTACCTGTCTTTTGTCATTTTAATTTTCGTTTTATTCAGAATTTTGATGGAATTATGTATATTAGTTGTCTTGTTTTATACTACATGACTCGACTAAAATATGTATTTATGTATTTATTTATTTTGCTGTCACAGGTTATACAAGTTGTTATCAATACATAGCATAGGAGTACATGTGAATGTGACGCCCTGCAAGGGCACGGCAAACAGAAAAACAACTAATTGTCATATTACTAACAAAATTAGATTAAACTAAATAATACTACCCACTAACTATTTATAATTTTTGCGTTACATTTCGTTTATCTCTTCACCAACCTCAAACTTACTACCAAGGAATTCATTTATCGAATAAAAGCATTTTTGTTTCAAGTATTTTTTCAATAGCAATTTAAATTTATGAGGGTTATTTTCATCCTTAATGTACTTTGGAATATGATTATATATTTTTATTGACATTGCCAGGGGGCCGGTATTAAATAATGGTGTTAGGTTAAATAATGGTGGTGGCCGGTGTTGAAAATGGCTTTTCAAGTCTTGTTTGTGGTCTCAAATTTGGAGGTCTGGAGTATTGGGGAAAAAGATGCATATTATTTTTAACAAATACGCCTACTTCCAGTATATACAAACATGGAAGGGTAAGTATACCTAGCGCCATAAAATGCGGTTTGCAACTATCCATTTTATGAACGTTTTGTATTATTCTTACACAACGTTTTTGCAGCCGGAATAGTCTATGTACATTAACACTGTTTCCCCATAATACAATGCCATATTGAAGCCACGCATGGGCGTATGCATAATTTGCACAAAGAGCGGTTTTTTTATCAGTGCATCGTTTAAGTTCATACAAAACTACCTAGTACTATTATTTATTCTGTGACAAAACATAAGTGAATCTTGACATTTTTGTTGATACTTTTGATATATGATCCTTCCAGTTTAAGTCAGAGTCTACGTTAACCCCTAGTAACGTGCATTTGCTCGCACAGTCTATTGGTTTATTATTATATTCATAATTTAGATTTAACGGACGTTTTTGGGTTGGTTTAAGTTGGATAAGTTTTGTTTTTGAATAATTTAATATTAGGTTATGATCTTCAAGCCAATCAACTATTTTAAATAGAACTGCGTCTAGGGAATTTTTTAAATCAAGTTCATTTTTAATAGGAATGACCACAGATATATCGTCTGCAAAAAGAGTACATGGAGAATCTATTATCCTGGGCATGTCATTAATATATACGAGGAACATCAAGCAGCCAAGTACACTACCTTGAGGGATAGACATTGTTACGTCGAGTTTTTTAGACCTGACTTTTGTTATTTCTCCTGTAATGTAATTATAATTTTCAACCTCCACAAACTGGGATCTGTTACTAAAGTATGAAGCAAACCACTTATATTGGCTGTTAGCATATTAAAAAAAGAGCTACTTCAATGTAACTAGATATTCACTTTCAATACGCTCTTTTTATTATTCATTGGAGACTGGAAAATTACGAACATCATAAAACACAATATTTGTTGTTTGTAAAAACGTATTTTTTAAATTTTATGTCTAAGTATTATCTATAATAATAAAAAAGTAAATTTTATATGGTGGTACCTTCCCCTCTATAGTTTTTACCGCGGGAAAATATCTCATTGCTATGGGAAACTGCTCGGAAAAGTAAAAATAACAACGCGTACCTACAGCTTGAGAAAATAAAATAATTGCAACGGACTACCGTCAATGTACTACTAAGGTCGAAGTTATAAAATAGTACTAAGCCGTACTATGTGCATATTTTAAAGAAACTGATGTCATCAATATTATTGTCGTTTAAAACTCTATTACTGCTCAGAATCATTAAGTAACTTAATGTATTGCGTTAATAAGTATCTCAACTTGGCAGCTTATGTTCCATTCAATAAGAGGATATTGTCGTCATTAGTTACAATACATTATTTTTACATTAAAATAAAAACGATAAACACATATTCATAGTATTCATACCTCGTTCAAATTATGAGATTGATTTGTTTGACATCCATTTACTTTGTTCTTACAAGGAAAATTAAAATAACTGCCATTTTTAACCATTTGTTCTGCATCCTCAAACGTGTCCGGCAATTCGTGCCCAGCTGTCTCAGGCAATATTAAAGCTAAGGTGACTCTTACGTACGCTACAATACCTATAATAACCATTGGCAGCCATAAGGTCCATTCACTCATGTACGCTATAATTGGTGACACTACGGTGCCCAAGAAGCCACAAGTTTATAGAATTGCCTGTGCCTCGAACAGATGTTGGTATTCGTTCCATGCTCCACTGCAAGGTAGCCGAAAATGACATATTAATTGCGAACCGGGATAAAATAGAGCACAATACAGATGGCTATCCAGCTTCAACCACGCCGGTTAGAATACTCATGGTCCCGCTCAATATAAAACTGAAGATACAATTCAATTTTCTCCCTGTCCAATTCAGTATGAACGAGTTGTACAAAGCAGGGAATTCTGTCAGTGACACAAAACTGAAAGACTCGAAAAAGTTAAAATCTAAGGCATCTAAAGATCGCGCCATTGCGTCAAACACGATCATATTACACACGTAAATTAAGCAAGCATTGGGAGAATCCAAATCTTGTCGAGTCGTCTTTCGGTGTGGCTAAAGATCTTCGCTCTAAAGCAGTCAGATTTTGCAATTCAGGAACCCAACACCAGTGGTTGGGAGATGCTTCTGTCATGAACATTTGTGAAAAGTCAGTAAATGCTTCGAAAATGAAAAATGGTAGACAGACCAGGACGAACATTACTTGATACCATCCAAACTCTCCAGCTGAAGACAGCAGTCTGTCGTAATCGACCTTTTCATTGTGTTCTTTTCATTTTCTAACAATGCACTGTTTTTCTCTCTAAATTGTTTTTGTTTCTATGAGATTTTTTCTTCATTTTTACATTTACCTATTTCTCTAAACAATTTTGAGGTGATTATAAAAACAGATGTGAAAACGCACGAATTGGTATTTTTTAGAAAATTTGCATATTCTATTTGGTTTCCAGACATCAGACTGACGAGCGAGTGATATTTTATTTTGATTCTCATTTTAATATTCCTTTCATATGCATTTTGAAGATATTGTTTAGTTTAGATATTATGGCTTTATGCATACCTTACTTGACTAGCTTGACGACTAAATGCAGATTTTAAAATGTATTGCAGTTTTCTTAACCTGAAGATCATAAACCAAAAAAACACAATTCGTTAGTCAGTTTGAAAAGCGCTTTGTTCTACGTCTTCTTCTTCTTTGCGAGTCGACTCAGCGGTTAAATTTGCGAAGACCAGTACTCCGCACTTTTCACACACTTTGTTCTACGTAGAACCAATAGATTTAACATGGGAATACATAATATTTTATTTGCATCAGTAGTATTATTATTACAGATGTGTAAGTCTGTCTGTTTGTCCATTAATTTAGAGTGTGTAGTTTTTTATTACGGAACATCAGGTTCCCATAGGAAATTAAACTACAAATAATTTTATGGTTTTTGTTTTTCATTCCAGGAAACATGCCTTGTTTGAGGTCAGACGAAATCCCAGCGACGTTCTTCCATGTACAGTTAGCAAGAATAGAACATGTACCTAGTAAACAAAAAAATTGTGCGTTACTAGACTTCCAGTTTCTAGAAAATGTGGACTTCGAATGGAGTGCCAACTTGCACCTGAAAATACTCGCTTTTGTTAGAGAAATAAAGGCGTTTAGAGACGAATTAGAAGTAGTTAGAGGAGTGAGAGAAAATGAGGAAGAAACAACAAATAAGAAAAGGACAGCATTAGATTGGAGGGTCGCGTTTAAAGGCGAAACGAATCTTGGGTTGATTTTATCGAAGGAAAATAATATGTTGTTTGCGACCGGTAAGTTATTTAGATTTGATTTGCTCAAATATTCTAAGTGGCTTAAAATGGTGGACGGCGTGGTAAAAAGTACTATGAATTTTACGTTAAAATCCGGGTGTAATTTAGTGCTGTTTTTGCACGACATTACATAGGTATTAAATATTAAAGATTATAATTTTAAAAGATGCGTCGCTTGTGGAATTTTTCCAGCGAGTTGTTCTCGACAAAATTTTCTAAGTGATGTAAAATATCCAAAACTTAAAATAAATGATTTGAATTTGAATGTCTAAACAAACATTCAGACCAGACAGGCCGCTATGAATAAAGTTTAAGAGCATTTATAAATATGATTTTTTTCAATTATTTCTTAAGTTAGACACACTGGAAAATTGTAACAGATTTCAACTTGTTACGATTTTATTAGGATGACAAAAAATCAGTTCGGAACGCTGGTGGATACGGGCAGCGCAGTACCGATCGTTGTGGAGATTTTTGAGGGACGCCTTTATCCAGCAGTGGACGTCTTTCGGATAAAACGATGTTGATAAATATGATGAAGAGTACTAATTTTGTCTCTTAATTCCAGATGATTTGACAGTAGCATACGACCACGAGACAGGTCTATCCATAGTCTGGAGTCAGCTGAAGATGGTGTTGAATGGAGACGATGTGGTGGTGGTGGAAGGCTACTGCCAGGAGCGGGTGAAGGATGACCACGACGTCAGGGTCGAGAGGAAAGCGAACGAAGGGTTCGCCTTGGCTTGGAACCAGGTTTGGTACGTATTTTGTTTTGCTGATGAAATATTTGTGTTTATTTTATTTTGTTGTGTTGTATATGAATTTCTATTGCTTTTATTTTAAATAGGCTGCGTTCATCTAATGAGCCTATTATCAAAGCGGGGACGTATAGTTCATACTAATCCCCATCTCAACAAAAAGGAGGGGTTTATAGTTTGACGTGTGTGTCTGTCTGTTTGTGGCATCGTTGCTCCTAAACGGATGCGCCGATTTTGATCTAGTTTTTTTTTTTTGTTTGCAAGGTGTCACAATCGAGAGTGTTCTAAGCTATGATCCAAGAAAATATCTTCAGCCATTTAAAGATTATTAGCTCTTTTCTAGTTGCTGAAAGGATCAAGTAACGGTTATGTGGCGGGGGATTTTAATTTTTAATTTTAATGTTATAATTATTGTATTCGTAGGTCCGTCCACGTGGATTCAGTGCGCATAGTGTTCCCTTACAAACATCGGTTTGCGGAAGCGGTGCAGGGAGATTTCGTCTCGCTCTTCAAGTGGGTGAAACTTGTACATGGAATCAAAAAGAAACCGTTTACTGCTGACAGCCCGCTGCCCAGTGACCTACATATCAAGGTAGGCATTTTATGAAGGAACTAGCTTTATACCGGATGGCTTTGTCTAGTTTTAAAAAGACTTGCGCAGGTAGAGGATTTTGAGTAGAAATTGCTACCTTAACGAAAAGGCCGAACTGTATTTTTTGTCATTCCTATTTAAAATCAAAGTATATTTATTCTTAAGATTCGCTCCGTAAAATCGTTTTAATGTAAAGCAACTTTTGTTTTAATACAATAAAGTGCAATTTTGATCGCACAACATCGATATACCTACCCTAGTAGTTGTCTTTTTGAATTATTTAGCCGTCTAAGAATTCTGACATGTCGTGTAACAACTACATCCGTAGATAGTAGACGGCAACACCGACTTTTCGTGCCTTCCGAAGCGCGGATTCATCTATGTGGTAGGTTAAACCCGAAACCCATAAGATAAGCAAGCATGCAAGTTAGCATTTCGCGCAGTGAACTAGCTTTTACTCTTTTTTTTGCATTTTATCTGTAAATTAACATGTAAAAGTCAAGATAAGAACTTTTTTTTGTGTATTTTTTTGTAGATTGAGGAAATCTTAATAGAGATGAGTGACGATCCGTTTGAAGTGAAACTGCGAGATAACTACGAGCTTCTAGAAGACGAGTACAAGGAGAGTCAGAAGCGAAGGACCATGTTGGATTCTAAAGTAGGTGTACTCCTTACAAAATTATAATACCTATAATAATCAAGTAAACACAGTTACATATTATTGTACTTGCAATTTTAAAAAACACCCCTACGTGGTAGGCTAAATAATACTTAGATCACTTTGAGAATGTTTTTGCGATTCTTTGTGATTTTATTTTGAAACCAGTTCTGTTTCAATAGCTCTGGGACCAAGTAGTTCAATTCTAGATTTCGACTTTATGTTGAGGGTATAAGGTTAAAATTAAAGTGTCAATATAGTGGCCACTGCTTTGTAAAGGCACATAAGAAAATAATAGTACTAACCCGTGCAGAAAGGACACTCACCCACCCCCGCGCCAAAAAGAGTTCCCCACCCGATATAGCGCCCCACGCCCCGCACCCCGCACGCACCGCGGGACTCCACCGGTGGTATTCGGTGGTGTATTACATAGCGCCTGGCACCATTGACTTGTAGTTGATATTCAGTTGTTATTCAAAAAGAAGCAGGTTGTCAAAATGCGTTTTCTGTATGGAGTGACCGCCCAGTGGTAAAGGTTTAATTCGCAACCATAAATAACTAATAATGTGTACTAAGCGCGAAAGCCCCAAACAAACATTAACATAAATAACTGTCCATTGAAACTAGGTGCAAGAGCTATGCAAGCCGCACCTGTTCCTGCCGGCGGGTAAGATCGAGGAGTTGTATTCGGCGCTGCGTCAGAAGGACGCGCAGATATACGTGCAGAGGTGCCGTGCCGCGCCGCCGCCGCGCACGCGCCTCGTGGCGTGCTGCCTCGCGCAGGTCAAGCTCATTGCGCTTGCAGACCCCACCATACACGGCACGCAGAGAGCCACGGACAGGATGAGAGACATCGATTTTGATAGGTGAGTCTAGTGTGGAAACGGTGCTTGTAATTATTTACACCCATGGTCTAAGAAAACAAGGTCTAACCATTAGACCACGTGACTGACACGAGCCTACGTCATTTCTACGTCATTTTGCCTATTCAAAAGACAAGGATGAACAGACCAAAATGGCGTAGGCTTGTGTCAGTCACGTGGTCTAAAACGATTAGAGTTTTCTTAGACCATGTTTACACCGAATTACTATTTCTTTCCATCTTTACGTTCAGTGCTGAATAAATTAATTTAATTGTTTTTTTATACTTTTTTTATCCTGTGTATCTGTCTGTCTTCGTTTTAATTCTTATTTTGTTTGAAATGGTGACTTCATCGAGAATTTTCTTCGCCAGGAGTCTTCTCTTGAGTGATAAAGGCATTTGTTCAAATGATTTCTGCATTTCTGATCGATTTAAAAATTTATAACTTGACTTAATGCCCTAGTACCACGTGATGATGACCTAGAGTCTGCAAGATTCCTAACTCCTCATCATATCACAGTAGAGTTCTCGACATGTTGTAATCTGGCTGTGCAACGGATCTACATAATCTTCGTTGAGTGCAACCCTTTACATGGTACCGGATAGAGGACTGTAGCCACTGGGCGGTCACTCTATACCAAAAACGCATTTTAACAACCTACTTCTTTTTGAATAACAACTGAATATCAACTACAAGTCAATGGCGCTAGGCGCTATGTAAAACACCCCCGAACACCACCGGCGGAGTCCCGCGGCGCCTGCGGGGTGCGGGGCGTGGGGCGCTATATCGGGCGGGGAACTCATTTTGGTGCGGGGGGTGAGTGTCCTTTCTGTACGGGTTGTACTAGTAGTAGTAGACTTGTAGTTGATATTCATTTGTTATTAAAAAAAAGTAGGTTGTCAAAATGCGTTTTCTGTATGGAGTGACCGCCCAGTGCCGTAATATAAGATTAATCGTGTTTGTTGGTTTATATTTACACTAAATATTGTTGTATAAATGCAGCCCGTGGCCGGAAGACGGCGTGGAATTCTCGACCCTATGGTGTCGGTCAGTGAACGTGAGTTGCGCGCAGTGGCAGATCCTGCTGCGAGACTTCCCGCAGCCGCTGCTCAGCATGAGCGAGCTGCGCCTGTGGGGCACCGTGCTGGCTGCCGAGGAGGCGCCTCCGCCCAGAGGTAACAATGTGTTATGTGACCACGTGAGCTGATCAGTGGCAGATCCCTTCCCGCAGCCGCTGCTCAGCATGAGCGAGCTGCGCCTGTGGGGCACCGTGCTGGCTGCCGAGGAGGCGCCTCCGCCCAGAGGTAACAATGTGTTATGTGACCACGTGAGCTGATCAGTGGCAGATCCCTTCCCGCAGCCGCTGCTCAGCATGAGCGAGCTGCGCCTGTGGGGCACCGTGCTGGCTGCCGAGGAGGCGCCTCCGCCCAGAGGTAACAATGTGTTATGTGACCACGTGAGCTGATCAGTGGCAGATCCCTTCCCGCAGCCGCTGCTCAGCATGAGCGAGCTGCGCCTGTGGGGCACCGTGCTGGCTGCCGAGGAGGCGCCTCCGCCCAGAGGTAACAATGTGTTATGTGACCACGTGAGCTGATCAGTGGCAGATCCCTTCCCGCAGCCGCTGCTCAGCATGAGCGAGCTGCGCCTGTGGGGCACCGTGCTGGCTGCCGAGGAGGCGCCTCCGCCCAGAGGTAACAATGTGTTATGTGACCACGTGAGCTGATCAGTGGCAGATCCCTTCCCGCAGCCGCTGCTCAGCATGAGCGAGCTGCGCCTGTGGGGCACCGTGCTGGCTGCCGAGGAGGCGCCTCCGCCCAGAGGTAACAATGTGTTATGTGACCACGTGAGCTGATCAGTGGCAGATCCCTTCCCGCAGCCGCTGCTCAGCATGAGCGAGCTGCGCCAGAGGTAACATCTTGTATGGACTAATTTCTCGGCAAAATTGAAGAGGTTTTTACTCGAAGTAAAGTTTTATACAACCATTTTTCACGTCAATTCTAATGAATACCAAGGACTCGACTGTCCGTTGTTGTCACGCTGCAAAATTCTATATTTTCAAGATAGGTGTCATCATCTCCTTTTTAAGAAAGACATTGGCTCAATCAAACGAAAGTGTGCGCCGTGTGTGTGAACTGAGAGGGCAAAATTCGATCGTTCGAAATTAATATTTTCAATAAAGATTTAACATCGCCTCATTCAGAGATAGTAAATTAATTTCAATAAATTAAAAACGTTTCTAATTCTAATCTTACTTATTCTACAAAGCCCAATTTGACAGATAAAAAAAAACATTTTGTCGATAGTTTTCTGCGAAATAGGGCTACTACCTTATAGTACTTAAAAAATATTCACTGTTATAAATATTCAAAATGTTGTTTCCAGCGGTCCGCACCGTACTAATAGACCAGGGCGCGCCGTGGGGTGAGCAGGAGCTGGAGCGCAGTATGATGCCTCTCAAGTGGTACTACGACCTCTGCTGCGAGATGGCTCAGTACAGCTACGCCTTCGGGCCTTGCTGGGAGCCCGTCATCGCGCACTGCAACCTCTGTGAGTGTCACTATACTGTCTATACTCGTATTTAAAGCTCGACCAAGAAATAAGAAACCTCGCCATATTGCGGAATTTCAATGGATCTAATTTTATAAGGGAAATTGTTGCCATAGTCGTAAAAATATACACGTGGCGCCCCCAGAGCAGGTTTCTTATTTCTTTGGTCAGGCTTTAATCAAAAATATCATTTAGAGAAAAGGGTAGTTTCCAGGGTCAAAATAATTACATTCTATTTATTCCGTATTTTAGATTATAAAAAAATATTGGATAAGTATTTTTTCTTTTTTTTATTAAACAAAAAATAAAAAAGATATCGCGCATTAAAGTTACTTAAAAAATGCAGCATGGCGTGATGGCATTATGTTACTTTAATGGGCTATATCTTTGTAATTTTTGGTCTAATTTACAAATAAAAAAATACGTGTCCCTTATTTTTGAATAATCTAAAAGACGGACTAATTACATTTTTTAAGGCATCATTTAGAGAACGTGCTTGGACTTTTAATCACTCTAAAACATGAAAAATTTCGCTCCAAATTTCAACTATGTTCTATATCATTATCATGGCGATCTGGTGAAGTTTGCTGGAAAATGGAAATGATTACGTAATTTAACAACTTTTGCCCCGTTCGTTCTACTGACCTAAATGTAGTTCTTTCACAAATTATGTACGTTCATAGCCATAACGAAAACATATGCATATTTAGTTTAAGCATCAGAACAGTTTTCCATCCACTATTGTTTATTTTTGTCTCAGAGACAGTCAGTTTATTTGTACACAACTGGATGCGAAATTACTTCGATACCCAAACTACTTCCCACTTCTGTCGTCTCTTATTATCTGTTATCCCCCCAGCATTCGACCAAGTGTCCCGTCCATCTCTGGACCCGTCGGTCCCTCTGTCCTGGTGGGATAAAGTCCGCCTGCTGATGCATGGCCGGCTCACCGCCAAGTGCGAGAAGTTTACCTGCCTACTGCACGTGTCTCTGGACCCTTATAATACCACTGAGGAGATGGAGGTCACGTGGACTGACCTGGTGCTGGACTGGACTAACGGTGAGTGGAATGAAGGTGCCGTGGGACCCGGTCTTGGTTTGAGCCATGGTCCAAGAAAACAAGGTCTTGCATATAGACCACGTGACTGACACAAGCCTACGTCATTTTGCGCTGTTCATTCATGTCTATTACACGCATTCGTCAAGGATTAATAGGCAAAATGACGTAGAAATGACGTAGACTCGTGTCAGTCACGTGGTCTATTTGCAAGACCTTGTTTTCTTGGACCATGGTTTGAGCAAAGCTTTTTAACTTCTAAAATTGTTCTAAGGTTACGATAGCTACGTGCGAATATGCGTTAGCATACCACTATGATGAATAAATAATTTTGAATTTGGATTTGAAATTTGGTGGTAGTTCTGGTTTGCAACTTTGAGAAAGGAAATGACTATAGTTCAGGAATGATTAGATTCGTAGGCAACTCAAAGTCATCGATATAGCTGGAAGAACCGCTAAACTTTAGCAGTGGGTGGGGCACATTGAGCGTTGGGAAAAAAGGGTACCACCACATCTTCCTGTTCGTAGGCGCTTAGGTCCTGCGTTGTCTGTATATCCAACGGCAATTTCGCGACCGATCATTGTGGCAATCTTGTAAAGCTTTTGTAAACCAGTGGACGTCTTTCTGTTGAAATTGTGATAATAGATGACGTCTAAACCTTTATAAAATGCATTCGCTTTCGACTTTATGTTGGGGGTATAAGGTTAAAACTAAGGTGGTAATATAGTGGCAACTGCCTTGTAAAGGGCACAGAATAAATTATAGTACTAGGTACAGAAGGCGCACTCTCTGATAGCAAACGTGCGAATTTAATTCTAGCTACCACGCCACTAACGTTCAAATTACTTTGAACGCGTCGAACGTGACCTTGGCTATAATAGCCTACCGTTTATCACTGCGCTCGTATTAAAACAAAATGCACCTTAAGACCGCGCCGCGAGAGTCCGTATTACCACAGAATAAATAATAGCGTCTTCACAAGCGCGCGCGTTTTTCCTACCAGCTGGCCTCATAATATGAAACCGCCCGGCGTAGGTACATTCCGGTACTCTGGCGCGGAGTGCGCCGGGCCTGGTAAAGGTTTAAATTGTGTGTATTTAGGCAAGCTCGGCTTCCTCGGGGAACTGAACGTGTTCGTGCGTACGGCGAGCAAGTACGACGACTGCCGGGTGCTGGTGGTGCCGGCGCTGCGGCTGCAGGTGAAGCTGGGCTGGCTGAGCGGCGCCGACCCGCGCGACCACCGCGCCGCCGCGCCCACCGCGCCCACGCGCCTGCCCGAGTACAGCAGCAACCAGGTACACACACACACACACACACACACACACACACACACACACACACACACACACACACACACACACACACACTGCAGGTGAAGCTGGGCTGGCTGAGCGGCGCCGACCCGCGCGACCACCGCGCCGCCGCGCCCACCGCGCCCACGCGCCTGCCCGAGTACAGCAGCAACCAGGTACACACACACACACACACACACACACACACACACACACACACACACACACACACACACACACACACACACACACACACACTGCAGGTGAAGCTGGGCTGGCTGAGCGGCGCCGACCCGCGCGACCACCGCGCCGCCGCGCCCACCGCGCCCACGCGCCTGCCCGAGTACAGCAGCAACCAGGTACACACACACACACACACACACACACACACACACACACACACTGCAGGTGAAGCTGGGCTGGCTGAGCGGCGCCGACCCGCGCGACCACCGCGCCGCCGCGCCCACCGCGCCCACGCGCCTGCCCGAGTACAGCAGCAACCAGGTACACACACACACACACACACACACACACACACACACACACACACACACACAC